>OMLF01011332.1:19480-29957 GCA_900302615.1 Holocentrus rufus
GGTGGAGATCTTTGACAAAAGGCGGAATAATGAAGAGGTGAAGATGATGGAGACAAACTGCGCAGTGCGGGCTGGTGACTGTTGAACAAGAGGGATCCAGATTAAAAATGAATGGAACACAAATCAGTTGGCTCCAGAAGCTTAGTGTTATTCCCGCGTAATTAGGTGTTATACTGCAGAGAATGACAGGAAACAAGAGAGAGAAAGAGAGAGAGAGAGAGAGAGAGGAGAGAGATTCTTACCATCAACATTGCCCATGTCATGCCTCTAACATGACCATATATCTCCATTCAATTAATTTTTCATTCTTTTCACCCCATTCCTAATAGACCTTTTTCACAGCAGTCATTTTGATATGAAATAGCAGGTAAACACAGGTGTTACTAATCACAGTAATGAAGGTTCTGTTCCATTTAAGTGTAGCAGAGTCTTTCCAGTGAGCCAGCAAGAACAATGGCAGGACCCTGGCTCTGTAAGACCTAAATGGAACTGTACCTTCATTAATGTCATTAGTAACATCTGTGTTTACCTGCTATTTCATATCAAAATGACTGCTGTGAAAAAAGGTCTATTTTCCTTCTTACATGTCTCTATGTCTGTTATTTCTCTCCTGCATACAGGAGGCGATCTAAGCATCTCTCTCAGAAGTGAAAGCAAAACTTTCTCGGCCGTGGGCTCCCCTTAGTTGTTTTGTTTGTTTTCTTATTCAGTGCGACAAGGACAGTGTTGGCTGCTTAGATGCTTTTGGAGAGCCAAGATGAAAGCCGATTCACAGACACACAGACTTAAAATAAAATGACGTAAACTGCACCAGAGAACTGCGCCAACCATATTTTTCCACTTTGTAATATCCATGAGTGTAATTTCCATTCAGAGCATTTCTACACACTGAGAAATTATATTTATAGAAATATGGAAATGCTACTTACAGAATGTGTACACTATGGTTGCTAATACTATGTAGGTAACCATGTCATTACATGTGGAGTAAAGAGTTGGGAAGTGGGCGGAGCCACAGGTTCTGGAAGTATCCTCCCCACTGTTTTGGCTTTTAACTATAACCGTAAACAAAAAGTACTACAGTGTTATGTGATGGCTTCAACTTTGTTTCTAAGAAATAACATCTTTCCACTGGTTCAGTTTGTCAAATGGCACAAAATACTACAGAATCCATGAGCCTCATCGACTGTTACTGTGGTAAACATGCCATACTCCAATGTTTTGGGCAATATTCTGCAGACTCAGCCAGACTGAGACAAGATGTTCAATGCCATTTTCACCTCTGTGCGTCCACTGCTTCGGTTTCTATGGTTAGCATTTTGTGTTAGCTTAGCATAAAGACTTATAGCATAAAGTGTAGTCTAGCTCAGCTAGTCTAGCTCCATCAGAGTGATAAAAAAAAAAACTTACAGCAACTCTGAAGCTATCTTATTTACACATGTATCATCTGTATTTGAAATACACATCTTAGAAAAAAATTTAAACATCGAGTTTTGGTTTACAAGAGGTTAGAAGGTAGTCTGTAGATGGTAGGAACCATAAGCGCTGAAAGTGTGTTCATTGGTTACAGTTTGCCATCTAGCTTCATCTATCTTCTCCTAAACAACCCTCGATTTAAAAAAAAAAAACATTCCAAGCTAGACTAGCTGACTCCTGTAGACTTCAAGTCTTTATGCTAAGCTAACACAAAATACTAACCATAGGAACCAAAGCAGTGGATGTACAGAGGTGAAAATGGTATCAAACATCTTGTCTCAGTCTGGGTAAGTCGGGAAAAGGGGATATTGCCCAAAACGTTGGAGCATTCCTTTAAATGTCATACTACATTGTATTCCAGAGAGGCCCCAACCTATAAGATTATAGCTACGCCTCTGGTAATAGGCCTATACATTTGGCTGCTCTGTGGTAATAGTAACAGTAATGATAGTGGCAATAAACTGCTGTGCTTTGTTTGTGCATACATTTCTGTATATAACATACGTAAAGAGTAAGTAGGCGTGTGCATTTAAATATATGTTTGTGTGCGTACGTGTGTGTGTGTGTCTGTGTGTGCTGAGACACACTACACTGTCTGTGCTGCATTTGTAGCCAACAGAAGCCCTGAGTCATGGCAGAGCGGAGACATTAGGAGTGCTTTCACAGCGGGACCAAACACAGCCGAGGTGGCGGCGTGGCGCGCCGTTTCTTCTTCTCTGTCTCTGTTTCCTCTCTCTCTCTTGTCCTCCAGCTCACTCCATTCCCTCTCTGCTTCTCTCTTTCTCTTGGCCGCCTCGGCCCCTTCTCTTAGGCCCTGTTCTGTGTTTACTCTTTCCTCGTTCCCTCTTTCTCTCCCTCTGCCTTTGTGTGCCTCTCCCTCTTCGCTCTCTTTATCTCTTCTGCTCCTCTGATGAGTTGTTTTTCCTTAATTCCCTCCTCTCTGTGTCCACGTTTCTCTGTTTCCCCACTGTTCCTCTATCTATATCCGTCTCTGTGCCACAGTGCGTCGTTCTCCCTCTCTTCTCTCCGTCTTCATGTCTCTCTCTCTCTTCCTTTGCTGCCATGTGACACAGCAGGGCATCTGGGGACTCGGAGACTGCTGTGCCATTCAGCTAAATCTACCCACCCAGCCCTGCAGTTTTCCCAGCAGACACTTTGCTTTTCTTCCTTAAATAGATAGGATGTAAGGCCGAATTAAGGGAAGGAGCCACGGAGGGAACAGGGGAGGGGGAGAGTGTATGATAGAAGACAGTGAAAAAACAAAGAGAATGACAGCGAGGGAAGAAAAAAGGAGGAATGTGGGTGGGGTCACAGGGCAGAGGAAAAAAAAGCATAAAGCGGGGAGGAAAACAAGGCGAGCACCCAAAACTGGGTGACACAATTATGTTGACTGATGTGCACCGCGGCTGAAAAAGCACAATCTAATACAGAAAAGTAATGTGAGGCAAGAAAAGGTGTTAGGAGGGAAAAGGGGAGGGAGGGACGGAGAATGAGGAAGAGAGGGAGAGTGGGGACATGTCTGATGAGAAACAGAACCCGAGAAGTGATAAAGTTAATGTCGTACTGTAGCTACAGTTAGAAAAACAGTTAGAGACCTGCTGCTGCAGCTGGTCTGGTGCTACATTCCTGTAAAGAGACACAACTAAATGGATGTGAAGTGAATACTTTATTGATCTCTGAAGCAGAAAGGGAGAGCAACAGGCAGTTTATTGTCTGGCTCAAGGACACTTCAGGAGAGCAAGTGGCATGTATTGGCTTTTTCATTTATTTATTTATTTTTTTCATTTTGAATAAGCGCTACCCATTATTGATTATCTTGCAAATACAGACTCATATTGTATTTATTTCTATAAATTGTGAAGCACTACATACATGGCATTAAATGAACTCCTCAATATGGATAAGTATACACTGTATGTAGATCGTAGATCGGTCTAAACAGATCACTTCCTTATGTCTGTGTTTTATTGTCCCTGCTCAAACACAGACAGAGAGAAAAAGCTCACAGGATGTGAGGAGCGTTGCATCATCCTCATTACTATGCGACACAAAGTTTGACAACAGCTTGCGAGTTGTCTGTCTTAGCTGGCTAATCTGCAGTAACAAAGGGCGTAATGCTGAAAATAAAAATGGATGAATAGAAACGCAGTCGTTTCTCTGCACGCTCTTGTCCTTGTTGCTGATGTTCAATTAGTTCTCTGCGGCCTTCTGCAAACTGCTGGCCTTCTTATCTTCTCTCCGTCTTATTTTTTCAATTATTATTGTTTTTGTTGTTATTACTTTGTGATTTTTTTTTCTTCTCTTTCCTACCAATCAAGAGGCATTTTGCATCTTGCAAGGCTGTCATTGCAAATACAAATTTGTTCTTAATTAGCTTTCCTGGTTTAAACAAAGGCAGAATCAAATCATAACCGAAGAGGATGAAGGATGCATGCAGCTGAAGTTTATGTTACTCCCTCTGGCTCCTGCTCATTTTTTCTGTCAGACATTGCCATAATGAATCAAGATTACACCAACCACACCAGCGCCTGCCCTCTCGCCTCCTACCACATTCCCCAGCCCTCACTAACCCTCTGTTATGGACCGTCTGCTGGTCCTGATGGGACCTATAGACCACAAACCAGCTCCAACATGGCTACCCAGAGTTGGTGAAATTGGACCTTAGGGGCCACTAATGAAGTGTAAAGGCGGAGAGGGACTCGAGCAGACAGAGAGAGAGAGCAAACGAAACTGATGAAAGCAGCACTTTGCTCGCTGCATACATAATAGCGCCGGCGTTGAATGCCACAGGAGCTTTTCCCCTCCCACTGCTTAGCAGGGTGTCAATTAATCTGCGGAGAATTACACCATCTGCATTACAGTGACAGCATTAAAATACAGCATGCTCCCGCTAGATTGGACTAACAGATCCGATAAGTAAAGTCAGTCAGGCGGTCAGACTGACGGTAAAGGAACGAGAGACAGCAAAAGATAGAGAGGGGGAGAAAGCAAGAATGCATGTGTATGTGCATTTCTAAGTATGTGCACAAGCATTTCTGTGCAGGAGATTCAGGTGTGTGCAAATGCATAAAACCGCTGCTCTGAAGGTTAGCACCGTGACAGGCAGGGCTCAACCTCGGTGCCAGCGTGTCACACACACCCTCCCTGACAAGAGCCGCTATGATTCAGGTGGCAGCAATCACATAAAGAGATCAAATAGCTACCCGCTTCCATGAGCTGGAGTGTGTCTGCGCCTCTGGCAAACTTGGAATAAAAGCCAATGCACCAAGTGGCAGCAGTCATACAAAGCAATCACACAGCTACCCGCTTCCCTCGGTTTAAGAGTCTCTGTGCTTCGGGCGAACGAAAAAGTCAAAGCAATCATACGAAACAATCAAATAGCTACCTCTCTCACTGAGCTGGAACTGCTCTGCACTCCCAACAGTCAATACTAAACTAATACTTTAAGCCATCACGGCAATTATTCAATAAAACTTCAAATGGCTACCCACTCTAAATTGCTGCCAGGGCTAATCTTGCTGAAGTAAACTAATGAAGCCATATGCTTTTAGTCTGAATGGGAGATTTAGGCTTCATCATGGGATCTATGGTCATTAAAAGATACCAATTGTCAAGTCAAGTCTTACATCATATTATCAGCCCCAAATACTGGTAATCTTGAGGTTCCTCATTTTGTTATTGATGCTGAGCGCTCGCTGCTGTGGTGTTTTTACACTCCACTTCCCAGAGACCACCTGTCAATCAAACAGCGTGTCCAGCACGGGCAGAACCAGCTATTTCTCTCTGACTGACGTCGCCTCAAAAGGATAATTCTGATTAATGTCAACCTTGATCTTATATGCCTGGTTTTTAATGTCATGACAATTGATTGTGTTCAGATGTAATCAATTACTTCACTGGTCACCTAAAGTCAAATTCACACACATGCAAGGCCAATGAATAGTCTCAGCTGCATTAAAAAAAAGAAAGAAAAACAGCAAACAGGCCTTCTCAATGTAACGCTCATAATTACATCTTTAAATAGCTGCAACTGGACGACTATAATTCATGATACTTTTTTAGTTGTGTTTATACACTTCCTTGTTTCCTCTGCTTGCCCCCAGTCTTCTGCTGCGTTCAAGTTCAAAATGCAGACTTTCTTTGCTTCAGTTTGAAAGCGTACCTTAGACCACCAGCGCTGCTGCTATGTTTACTGCTTTTCTTGGCACTCCTCCACAGTTTGTGACACCAGATGGGAGAGGTCACAGCCCACCAAAAACCCATATATTCTGCTTTAATCACCACTAGGAGGCTGACATGGAAGGTTTTCCACAGATGGCAGTTCAAATTTACAGAATATCTAGTTAAAGCAGCATCAACATGAACTCCTGCTAGTTTAGATAACATATCCAATGCCACAACATATGCAGGTTTCAGGCAATGGATAATCGGATATTGAATGCAGGAAGGTGTCACTGCAGGATGAGGGTTATTGTGCTAAAAGGAAGCGTTTCAATCACTTTTTGGATGCATCTATTGGAGATTACCCATTTTCCCTGTGTGTGTATTGAACAGCTGCACAGCTGGTGACCTGGAAGTATGAAAGCTCTGCAGTGAAGTAAGTGATTATCATTTCCATCTACATCAATCAGCAGTTAATCAGTAGATTTTTGTGGCTAGTTTGTACCAGTTTCAGAAAGCCAAAAATTAGTAGACAGAGACGAATCCGGTACAAAGTGAATGCAAATTTTATTTTATTTAGTCATGGGCAGCCTTGCAATCGATGCAACTGGCACTTGAATATAAGTTAAAAAGTTGCTATAAATCATACTGTTGATTATCTTTTATGTATTGTCTTCGGATTACTAGGTCCTTTAAGTCACGAACATGCATGTTTAAAGTCATTGGGGACCAGGTGATGTCCTGCTCCCTCGTGTTTTGGGTAGCGCCAATGACAACAAGGAAAAAAGGGAATAAGTTTTATCTATTTTATATGACATAATCCTGCTTTTGCCACAGACCACTAACATGAACACTTGTAGTCTTTCCTAGTCTTTCTACAGGAGGATTAACAGGGAAACACAGCAAAGTCAGATGTGACCATGTTTAAGCTGCACAGCAGATGGATGATGATTAGAAACTGAAGCGAGATTGATCACTCAGGCTGATGTTAAGGATTTATACGTATAGATTGACAGGCGGTGGTAAATATACACACTGCATATATTTCTCAGACACACACAGTACAAGCCACATGAGTCCTTAGAGTAATAGGAATGGATCTGAGTAGGACTGTTTATGTGTATACTGCTGGATTCTGGCCGCATACAACACCTGAAAAACAATCACATTTTTAATGGGGGCTGGAACAGTGGTGTTAAGCAAAAACTTTTCCCAATATTTATCTGAAAAACAATCACGTCTTGCATCGCAGCTACACTTATGTGCTGACAGCGAGTCATTTACAAGCACAAAACTTGTTTACAGCCTAAACCCTAATTTACAAGAAAAAGTTGCCGCGTATAAGCAAAATACTTTTGGCGATAAATTGAGCCCGTGTAAATGGTCTCAAGAGCTGAATGCATGTTGGATCACTATTGTGTTATATTAATCTGATGTACAATAATTACATATCTTCCTCTTTCCGACAGCTAAACCCCCTCCAGTCTGTGAATGAATCCAATAGTAATCTCCCCGTTCCATCCTCACTGGTAACACAGCCAATGGTCCTAATGAGAGTAAGCACATAAACAATAAAGCATAATTAAACAATATGGCAGCAGCTGCCCCCCGAACACACAAACACGCCCGTGCGCGCATACACAAACCTGTTTGCCTGAGCTATCATCTGTGCTCTTGACAACACTTGACAGCATCCTAACTGGTTTGTAAGCCAATGGCCCAGATTCTACAAGCTTTTTAATTAACATGCGGTGGCACGCTGGCAGGTGGACCAGCCTGATGAAGAAACAGGCTTGCTCACTGGGTTAAGTAGGTACCTCCACAGATGGAGAGAGAGGGAGAGAGAGAGAGAGAGAGAGGGAGAGACGCCACATGGAAATGAGATGAGTGCTCTCTCTGTTCTCCTGCATGCTCTTTCTTTCTCTTTCTTCTCTCTCCCTCTGTCCCCAGCTCATCCCCGTCTTCTTATAATCAAGCATCCCACCATTGAAGCGCCCACTCGTCGTTTTGATGCCTGCCAGACCTGCCCCAAACATTTTATCTCCCCGCTCGCAACCCGCCCTTGTACCATCCCTTTCTCTCTCCCTCTCTCTTTTTCCCCGCAGACGTAGTTCATCTCATCCGGGCCTAGAAATCCCCCGCGTTGGCAGGCTGTCTCTTCAACCTGTCCACTGTAAGCATCCCACTTAATCCTCTGATGGGAGCGCTGGCTCGGATCCACGCGCATCCGGGGAATGTGAGGACGCCGCTGTGCCTGGGTTAATGTGTGTGTATGGGGGGTGGGATGGGAGGGACGGTGGACTGCTGAGCAAAGCATATCTGCTCAAGACATACAACCATAATCACAACCAAGGACACATCGGACTGCACACTAGCCCTGTCCAACTCTAGTTAAATGATTATTACATTCATATATTTCAGGCACTTAGTTGCTATGCAGATTGCCCTACAGTGAGTAATCAATAAACTTCAGTTCCAATGCAAGCAACCAACAGGAAAGAGGTCAAAGGTCAAAAGCCACAGCCTTTGCAATATTCCTGCTGCTCTAAAATGATAGTGTAAGAGTGAAGCGCTGAGGACAGAAACCTAGGAAACGTAGGAAGAGAGGTGGTGGGGGGTTAAAATTTAGTCACTCAGCCCGGGAACCAGTTTCATCAAAAATATATTGCCCTTGTCATGTGGAGACTCAGGAGGTTCAGGACCGTGTCCTTTTTCTGAGTCCCGAGCCCTTCCAGCTCCAGAGTAAATTTAGCTGCAAAGTGGCTGGCAATTTTTTATAAGGTGTGAGAGATTTGTGAAATAATAATTATAATAATGACTACGAGGCCTCTCTCCCCCTATATTAATAATAGCAATAACTGTCTGTCTCACTTTCTCACATACACACACCCCTCCAACCTGAAGTGAGGCTAATTAAAACCAATTATTGGACAGAGCGAATCCATTTGCGATGTGCTTGTGGTTGACTCAAACGCTGATCAAATTAGATATAATTATTTTACAAAAGACATGCGTGGATTGTAATTTCCCCGTTTATATCAAGCAAGCCCCGCGCGAACTACAACATCAATAACTAATTTCACGCATCAATAATTTCATACTGTAGACAGTCCATTTGTCACTGTCCCTCGCTCGTTGCCTCTACTTTGACGGAGGCAAAAGGGGACGGGGCCTGTTCTGTCAAGGCAGCCTCCCAGCCTTCCCGGTGAGCCCTGATTGAAGGTGGCATTTTGTTGGCACAATGAGAGCTGCGACGGCACCGGGCCTCTCCGCTGGATCCGGCCAGACAGGCTGCAGACGCTGCATGTCAGCTGTAATCTTCATTAAGCAAATTAACTCACACCAAGTTAGGAGCTATCATTGCAGATCATACAGGACAGAGGAAGAGAGATGATAGGCCGGTACAAGTTGTACAAACAAGCGTTTTGGTACGAGCCATTGCCAGACAGCAGCGCTGTAACCTGTAGGATGTCGCTCTCATCAGGAGCAGAGATGAGGCCGGTAGGTATATGGATGGAGGGAGGGCGCAGACAAAGAGAGAGAGAATGGGAGGGAGAGCAGGGACAGCAATCAGCAATCAGCTCACTTCTTTCTTTCTTTCTCTCTGAGCAACGGAGAGCTAGAAGTTGCAGCCTGGTGTGTAGAGAATGGAAACAGACACAGAACAAATAGCCTGATTCTCTCTCTCTCTCTCTCTCTCTCTCTCTCTCTCTCTCTCTCTCTCTCTCTATCTCTCTCTGACTGGCATGCGAATCCAGATGTTGGGCAGCGCAGCAGCTGGCACAGGGCCGTCTAAAA
Source organism: Holocentrus rufus (assembly GCA_900302615.1). Lineage (NCBI taxonomy): Eukaryota > Metazoa > Chordata > Actinopteri > Holocentriformes > Holocentridae > Holocentrus > Holocentrus rufus. Next base: position 28,916 of record OMLF01011332.1, read on the forward strand.
AAAGACGCATCTGACTGAACAGCTGGATAGATTTACGCTCTTCCTTGACCCCCCCGAATCAATGCAAAAGCACAAGGCACAATTAGCAGCCTTGCATCCACACACATACACACCACATCCAAGATAATGCAAGTTACCAGGGCAACAATACACGAACTCCTGTTAAGTCCAAGCATCTAATGTTATTGTCACCAAAACGTTCAAAACCCGCTCATATCGACTACATTTTGGGGGACAAAGTGAAGCAATGATTGATGAATGACAAGAAGACATTATTGATTGGTCAATACTGGACATTATTGATTGTGATGAATTATTATTCCTGCAGAGACGCGCACAGGTTAGTGGAAGCATTGGTCCTGATGCTCCCCTGATGCTGATGCTCCCCTGTGCTTTTAAAGGTCTGGCATCCAAACAGATTTCTTTTGATCTTGATCTGTGATCTTGCCAACCATTTTAATGATGAAACCTTCAATGTCAAACCTGGCCTCGTCTATGCTAAGTTATGGCGTGTGCCCATACCTTACCAAACCCATTGGACGCGCGTGAGTGGTGGGCGTTCTTGCGCGCAACTTGCTGGCTCTCCGCAACGCCCGACCACCGCGAGAGCGTCTCCTGTGCAAAAGGGGGGAAAAAAGACGACCTTGCGGGGCCTTGCGGTGAAGTGCGCAACACCATGCAAACACGAAGTCATGTACCAAAATTCGCTCCAAAATTCCATCGACATCCAAAGTCCCTCACAGCAGCAGGGCGTCACATCCAGCGCAGGCAAGTCATGCGTAGGGTCTGTACCCTGGTTCAGAAACCTCTGTGGCGCAACTATCTGACAGCAGGCCAGTTGTAAAAGACGCAGAAAATAAAGTACAAAAGTTTGGCGGAGACGATCATTACCTTTTGTCCGGTGGATGGGCGTCGGGCGCAGTCAGCGGTGAGTCGGAGCTCGCCGGAGCAGCTCCGCGTAAATGTTTGGACAGGAGCGCCGCATGTTGAGAGTGAGCGGCGGACAGCGGTGGAAATACTGCTCTCGTGGACCTGTGCGGTG
>OMLF01011332.1:30045-41139 GCA_900302615.1 Holocentrus rufus
CCTCCCCTCCCCTCACTCTCCAGTGCGCAATTGCGCAATCTCTCTAGCACCAGCAGCTCCTGCAGTTTGTTGGTGTGACTGAGCCAGTTGTCCCTCCACCACCCTGACTTTACAGGAGCCCGCTCGTCACCACCTTTTCCATCAAAATGTACCCGCCATGCTCAGTGAAAGTTGCGCTTACGCATCGTGGCCAGCTGCCGTTCTCTGAACCGCAATGAAGTCATTTCGTTTGGGAGGGATTTTCACCGTCAGGTAACTCCAGACTCACCTGCGGGTAAAAGGATGCTGCTTCTGTGAAGGTGAGCAGGTGGCAGAAGCTCCACTGCTGCCCTCCTGTGGAGGGAGGGTAGGATCCATCCAGGTTTCGCTCTCGTTCTCTAACCAATATAAATAAATAAATAAATACAAATATTAGGGACTTCAATCAAATTTAAATGTAGTTTCATTTCTGTAGCACACTTCATATAACAGTGTAAACTATAGCACTTTAAAACAGCCCCATGAAAAGGAAAGACAAAAAGATGATCGAGTTGACTAAAAAAACAAGTCTTGAATAGTTTAACTCTTGTATATTATAATGTAACTTATTCTTATAGTGTTTCTACTCAAATCTATAGAAAACTGGATACATTGAATTCCTCAGAAAAGCAGCTTTGTGTTGAAAAGCTATTGCTATAATCATTATGATTAAACTGTCTCTTGTCCAATCAATCACCAGTAGTCTGTTTGTACCACTGCTCTCATCTATCACCATCAACTCTGAAAGCAACTCCGGCATTCACTTGCCATACACAGTGGCATTGATGGTGCGACCTCTGTCACAGTGAAGGTGTCAGATGTTTTACTAGAGTAGAGATGCACTAATTGAAGTGTGCTCTTGTAAATGTCCCCACTTCAAAAATTCAAATAAGTAAAAGTTTGTAAGTTTTAGGTTTAATCTCCTTCAATGTGCCTGAGTGAGTAAAATGTAAAGACATTTGCTTTGAAATGCCACAAAGCAAATGTACTAAGGCCTTTCTAATGTCTCAAATATAGACCAAAGCACAGCATTTGAGTTGATATACTTGGTTACTTTTGACCCTTGCTACTGAGATTCTGTAATTAATACACAGTGGGCCTGACCCAGAGACACACATGAACAAATAACAAGCATTTACAGACCAGTGGTGCATCCTTGATCTGCACGAGTTGTACTTAAAAAGCATTAATACAGTCATCAGTTGGTGCCTATTGATTGTGCACTGACCTCCTGCTTGGTGTCAGAGCAGCCTGAAGGCATACTTCATTTACTCTAAGTTACGTCTCATACATAATGCTAGGAGAGTAATCAGCGAGATAACTTGCAGCATACCAAAGCAGTCTATCACATCATACTCTCCTTCATGTTATGCAAAACACCATAAAAAGAGACATTTTAAAAAAACCTTTTCAAGGTTTATTGAACATCAAGAGCCTTGTTCAAGTCTTTCATCCGCATTGGGGGAAAAAAATGTTCGTATTCAAGCATTCAAGTTTCCATATGTGATGTGCATTCAAAGGTAATGGTGACAAGAGAAAGAAGAGGAAGAATGACACTGCATGTGATGTGAGTGTGACTTGCATGTACAATGTTGATGGCATCCCCATAGACAAAGCTTTACATCCCAACACTGCTTACAAGTCAAAAGCATCACACTTATCATAAAAAGACCCAAGCACACAAGTATTCATATCGCTTCACTTTACTGAAAGAACCACACAATGAATATCTATGTGCCTGAGTGTTTTTCTTTCTATTACTGCATACTCTTTTTGCATTCATCTGTCTGTTAAAAAATGACCTGAGGAAAATATATTAAAAACACACCCCCTTCAAGCTTCAAAATAAATATATGGTAAAACCCTCAAACAATAATTAAGATAACTCCTTCACGTATTAAACAGTGTCAAATGCTTCATACAAGAGTGCTTATAACTATAATTAACAATACAAGGTAACCATCAATGCAAACAAACCCCAAAACCATGTTCAAGCAAATGATATGTCTCTGTGCACTGGAGCCTATTGCTTTGTGTAGTCATATTAGTCTGACAAGTGCTTTTATGAACCAGTAACACTTTGTTCGAACTGCATAACAATGTATGCCTCATTCTCACATTATGTGCCGAGCGTCTCATGAGATTATCAGTGATAAAGCACCCTCAAGGTGTTACAGCTGCAATTTGAGCAACACAGTGTGTTGTTGGATGTCGTGCTCTGATTAAAATGCACTCATAATGTGCTTATGGTGCATTATGGAGTTTTATGTAAATCGTTACCCTAAAGTCAAGCTACTCAGCCGAACTGAGTAGTCGTGGGTTTGTTTGAGAGCTCAACACTCAATCTTCTCCGGAATATTCAAGTATTACTTGCCGATTCTGCACGGACTCAAACAATGCAGTCGATGACTATGTTAAAATACAGCAGCACAGATATGATACAGGTAACTTCACACACCCTGAGGATAATGGCATGCAAGGAGCTGAAGCAAAAAAGCAGTGGTTTCCGCTCTTCTGACAATAAATGTAACACTGAGAGATTTTGACCATCTCTGACACAAATTTGAGGAAGTCAGGGCAATTATCCCACAGCGTGATCTGTCTCAGAGCGCTTCCTGCAGTCAAAGTGTCTTGCCTGGCCACTTTGGTGTGTAATTAAGTCAAAAGCTCATCTCTTGTGGCATCGCCTTAGGACAGCAGACGCTTAAATCTAATTCTGCCTTGCAGTGCAACTACAGCACAAGTGGCTACTTTACATTTCTCTCTCTCCAGACAGACCACTGAGGTAGATCCTCTACTGGAAAGGACAAAAAACACACCGTCCAGTCTAAGTATTTGTCCTGATGGCTCTCTAAGACTATAACTTCTTATATAAGCTGGTTTCAATCACCTCTGCAGGTTGGACAGTCCACTTACTGCTGTCCTGGAGTAGATACAGTGTTAGGTGCTGTTCAGTTCTTTAATATATACTGAAAACTCAGATTTAATTCTGTGTATTTTCAACTCTATACTGTACGCTGTGCCTATGTGATGTCTTGCTACACAGTTTTAAATCTTACTCAAGAGCATTACACTTCTCTCTCTGGAGATTTTTTATATTTCTCTTAAATAACTGCTATGATCTTTCTCCATCAACACACTTAATCACAATATGTTTCTCTATTCCTATTCCAATCCCTTATACATGTTTTCACACCTTTGTTTATAAATGGCTATGCAGATTAGCCCTACCTACATCCTAAATGCATCTTTTATTTTTATTGGGACTGTAACAGGTTAATGGGACCCTAAACTGGAGGTCTTCAGACAGACAAAACGGGGAGAGGGGGTAAGCCTGTGCTCTAGCCCGCCCCCTGCTGGAGGTTCCTCTCATAGTTTTCCTGGCAGATGCGGACGCGCTGAGTGAAGTATCCCGGGTCGGCGATGGCCTGAAGCAGGTTGTTCTGCACCAGGCTGATGTCGTAGAGTTCGCAGGTGCAGGCTGTGCGGGTCTCAGTGCCATCTGGATCCAAGAAAACCTGGGAAATGCCAAAAAAAAACAAAACCGAGAAGTAGGAACTGAAAAGACGAAATGGGAAATGTCAAGATGCGGGGCTTTCTAGGGTTCTCAACTCACTACTATCTTGTTTTAACCTCTGTGTCAAGTAGCTTCATTGAAACTGGTCACAATGGGGAGAAATGGCTGGAATAAAGGGTGCTGGAACAGTGTCTCCAAATGAATGGAAAATAAAACAATGCAGAAGTATTTTATTGGCATTAAAGCCACCGTATAAAAGAACATCCATCCCATTTAAATATGTATATGCACACTATGGCTGAGAACTCCCTCTTTGCTGTTTTCATCTTCAACTGCTCAAGGGAGGATGGTGCTACAAGTGAGAAACTGCACTGTGAAATATTATCTCCTCACTTGACGCTTCAGCTGCATCCCTGCGCTAATTAGCTTGGGGAACTTGCTCATCTACATTGTGAAAATGAAAATGTGAATTCATTATTTGTATCAATTACAGGCTGTCGAAAGCTGTGCCAAAGACGCCTCTTTAGGAACCCAAATGCATTTCTGGGCAACATATGCAAGGGTGAAGTTTAGGGGTTAAGGACTATTTGTCGTCATCAAAAAATGCTTGTGGTCCAAGCAGCGGTCATGTTTTGTGTCCATACGGATCTGTCCTCGCCTACAAGTGTCACACAAAATATGACTCGGCTTCCAGCTTCACACACCAAGCAGCATTTTAAGTTATACCACTGTTGCTAGGCTACTTGACTACCTGGTGAATGAGGACAACACGAGGAAAACCCTACTGAGGTGAGAAAACACCTTTACAATTCATCTTTGAGAAACTAGGGTTACCAACAACACTACACAGGGTAGTAAGACCTCGTTTAATATATTCCTCTATGCACAAAGCATTGGCATTAACCTTTAAGAATGCTCCAATGTTTCTGCTGTAAGACCTCCTACTTGGAGGACTCTGCCTGTTCACAGCTGAAGATCCTGCCATTTGGAGGTCTCTGATCTGTAGAGGTACAAACTTGTGCCAGAGACCTGTGGATGTTGTAATTGTTACAGTGGCCCACAGAGGTTGATAATATGCGGGCTACTTAAGGCCCCTTTAAGAGAAAGGACTGTACCATGGGATGCACTATGGTGTCCTCGTCGTTCTGCCTGATGTTGTCGTCTATGAAGATGTGCTGGACGTCCTGGTCAAAGGGGTCGACCCACAACGGCTTCCCCCCAAGAATGGAGTAGGTGTTGCTAGCCCACCTAGCAGAAAAAGGGAGGATGGAGGTTTTGGAGAGACAGATAGAGAAAAACTATAGGCCAGAGAGTGCATGGCAGCGATTAATGGGGGCCTGAGGAGTGTTGGACATACCAGTCAAAGTGGTCCTGGAAGCCCCCCAGGCCGTGGACAGAGCTGAGGTACTGGTACAGGCCTCTGTCTCCGTCACGACTTGACACTCGGTCCTCAGCTCGGCTCAGAACCACCCCCTTCTTACTGCAGCGGATCTTGCCCGGAGTCCCGTTCACACTTAACTGAGCAAAGAGCGGGAGGGGAGGGGGGTTACAGATAGCATTACCAAGAGGGACTGCAGCTCCGGATTCTGCTATCAGCACAGAATGAAGAGGGAATTCTGTGAAATTGCTTCGTTATTAAAACGAGACCTACGGCAGTCCTGATCTGTCATTAATTGCATGAGATCATCATTATGTTTTTTCAACAATAAACCAGGCAGGGACCAAAAAAACATAATAATAAAGCATACAATCTCAAAAAAAACCTCAACAATCCATTATGATAAGCTTAAGTTTCAAACTGCATAAAATGATAGATGCTCTGTACTTGCACATTAAATTTACACCCTTTTTTTTCTGAATTCAATTTTATGCACAATTTAAGAAAAAGAGGAGCTGCCGTCTCTTCTTCTCTAATCAAATCATCTGTTATTCCCAGCTAATACAATGTTCCAGAGTTTGTACGGCACATTTTGCTGGTAGTGGCCTCCTGTCACGCAACATCAAGTCTGCCTGCCGCATTGGAGAGGACGATCTACCGGGGACACATGAATGATCTTGCTGTCTACATTCACATCACTGTAAGGGTGAGCTGCCAATCTCTCAATTCTCCCAATCTCCTGTTCTTTTATTCAAGCATATCTTCCTCATTTTACCCATTTCCAAGACTTGACAACAGGGGTGGAGGAGGGTGTGGGGGGGATCCATCGATGTGAGGAGAGGATGCGAGGGTGAGTTCAAAACCTGCACAATCACATTATGTCTTGCGATTGATTCCCCCCCTGCCCTTCCTGTCTAAACCCGTAGATAAATAGCATCTGACAGGAGGCTGTTTGAATAAGACGTCTGCTGTGCTCTCTTCAAGGCGGCCTGCTGTGCCTGGCAGGTTCACTTTCTAACAGCTCCTCCACTTCTCCGCTCTTCACCCCTCCATCCCTCCCACCCTCCTCTCTCCTCAAGAAATCAATGGGTACCACTCCAATAGGCTAACAGGTACAAAACACTCTAGGGGGAAGTGAAGGAGAGTGCTTTTGCATGTATTTGTGTGTGTGTGTGTGTGTGTGCATGTTGACAGGAGGGTGGAGGGTGGATGTGTTAGAGGGCATACAGCCTCGTGATGCCCACAGGAACATTTTTCCACTCAACCCTAATGAACGCCCTCAATACACACACACACACACACACACTTTTATTGGAGTATTCTAAACACAAACCCACAGAGACATAAAAGACAGAGTTTAGCTGAAAACTGAACAAAGCCCAAAATTGTGCAGATACCTGGCACAAGGCAACACTCCACTATGGATGACTGACAATAAGGCAGAACTGATGAATGCTGATCAAAAAGAAATGAAATTAAAGGAGAAATCCACGCAAAAACATAAACAAAAACGCAACTATTGCTGATGTATGTTGTATTTCTGGGCCCATGTTCTAGTTTTGTGGTGTATTTTTCTTCAACCTGTGGACAAACTGGCCAAATGTTACAACATGTCACAACAAGACATTTCAAACACAGCTACAATGGAGTTTAAAAAGAAAAAATATTGAGCGACTGAAAACTTTCAAAGTAAATATTTTCACCCAGACATTCCAAAAGGCAGTGGTTTCTTTGTAAAGCCTCCATTCTGCACTAAATTTATGTAATAATGCAGGAAGAAATTCATTGTAGAAGAGACCAAGATACCAAATGTCTCCACTAGCAACGGCTTCAATCGACCAGAATTCAATGCAGCCACAAGACAGGCTGCATTCTGAATAAAGGGTGCCGCTCTCACCTTTTCGTGACTAGAAGAAGTTGCTGGCTTGCTGTTACTATGTTAACACCATCGCTATGGTATCTCTATCGCTCTCTCCACCTACACGTACTGAATGCAACAAGCACGGATCCGTTCTCTGGGGACTGATGAAAGGCCGCGAACTGAAGCAGAAGTAGACGAGGCAGGCAGACAGAAGGTGGCTACACCAAAAACTAAATCACAACATCATCACTGGGAAAGAATGAAAATAACAGACTGACGACCTGTAACAGTGTAAGAGTATCCAAAAGGGGGATTTTTTATTAACCACTAACCTGATCATCATCTTCATCCTTACTGACCTGTAGGTAAGTTTAGCATTCCCTGGTTATTCAATGAATCCTTTGTCTCATACATGGTGTGTTGGCCAAACCACAACAGGCATGTAATAAATCAAGTCAAATTAGGTCCATGTTAGTTTTTGAAGATGGATTGGAGAGAGACAAAGACAAAAAGAAGAAGCAAAGATGGAAATATTGGGGCTGTTCTCTTGTAGCATGTGGCTAGTCTGCCACTCAAACCCACCTTCACTTTCACTTACTGATGTTAGCCTTTACAGTATCTCACTTTGTGTGACACATTTTACATGTGATCCCTAGGTTAGATTAAGAGTTATCTCTGTTGCTCTCTGTGGTATTAAACCCCTTAAACTCTGATTTTTCCCTCAAATTTCCCCTTAAATAACTTCAGAGTTAGAAAACAACTGCATATTTTGTGTCTGCTGGTTGCAATGCTTCATTAAAACTATGTCATGCTGTAGTATTACATCAAATAAAAAAATATCTAAATGTCTTGTCCATATACACATTTCCATGTAATTCAGCAGGACATATTTACTGAAGTTCTGTGGGTTTGAACAAAGCTTGGCTGAGCAGCAGAACTGGCATTGATGGCATTGCCAGGATCCACAATAGCTCCATTAGTCTGGAAAGTGGGCATATTCTATGTTACCTCATGATTTATTAATGAATGATTTTGATCCTACTGTACCTTTAATTCAGGCAGATCAGGAAACAAAGGATGAGTCCCCTGGTTCACTGCCTTGGATACAGCGCTCAGCACACGAGGCAGATCTGTGCCAAAGGTACGAAACAGGATGGCAAACTCCCTCCCTTCCTCCACCAAGTCTTTGAGCAGGTGGAAGAAGGAGGGGAGGATCCAGTGGTACAGGCGGCCATCCTCTCCCCTCACGGCCAGCTCCTTGTCTCCCTGCAAGAACAGAGAGCCAGTGGATGGTCAGTGCCACAAAACTGCACCAAACAGTGAAACTTGACCTGCAGAAAATGTAGCAGACTGGGCTGCAGCCATATCTAATCTGGGAAAACCAGCATTCGAACCAGTAAGCCGCCCACTAATAGTAGCACAAAGAAATTCCCCTTTGTCAAAGGGAGGCACAGCTCATAAAGTGTGAAAATGACTTCAGAAAGAGAAACCCCCATCTGGTTGAAGGAGATAACGGGGTTAACTAGGTTCTAAGCTTTGCCTTTATTCATAGCTGCCGACTTTCTTATTTCCAGAAAGTCTGCCTTCTTTTCAAGTGCAACTTTAATAGGTAACAATCTTTTTATGTTAATTGTATTTTTCATGGTAGTTTTTGCCCATAGCCACTACCAACCATAAGGAACAAATATGTAGGCCGTCTTTATGATTGGCAGCAAAAGAATGGCTGATGGGCACAAGAACATGAATGCTTGATAAAACTGACATACAGTAGATGTGAACTTGCTTAAATAGGAAGAAATAATAATAGAGATGCAGTCCTCAGGTTGTCACAGTATTAGGAAGTAGGATAGGATAAGTGGGAAATCCCACTTATTTTCATACACCATCTATGGACGGAGCCACTTTGCTGGTGAAAACTGCTGCACAGACATCTAGCATCTTTGGTTAGAGTGTAGATCTGATTCGCAAGCATTTCCTAACTCCCTGAAGCCGGCGAGGGGTTTGTTCTGCATGGCGTAACAGCCCCTGACAGCTGCAAAGGCTACAGCATATTCCATGTGGCATTTCTATCTATCCTGTCTTCAGAGAAGAGAAGTATAACTGCTTAGGCTGCAGTCTAGGTCCGGATGTTTCTTACAAGCAGCGATGACTAAAAGAAATTATCGTTCAGCAGCAGTTTGGCTCTCTAGTCACAGCACAACTTTGTGCAGACTTATAAGATGTGAAGCCGAGTGTCAGACCTGCATTTTCCACCTGACATATCCATTCTCTCTTAGCGGATTCTTGCCTTGAGGCCCTCAGGCCAGCGGAGCAGGTCCAGATGCTCGTTCAGAATCCCCCGGAAGCGCTGGCCAGCGGCGGAGGTGAAGCCGGCTACCCGTCCGAACTGGGAGTAGTAACTGACAGCGCCTTCGCACGGTGGGAGGAGGGAGGGGGAGTCGCTCAGCCATTCCCACTTTCCTGCAGAAGGGTGAGGAGACCAAAGTTTTGTGAAACTGTTTTGAATGTAGGCAACTAAAACCAGTGGCTTCCTGTGGCTTTCACAAGACTGGAGCCCCAGTGCAGTACACACCCACTACCCTGCCAGGGCGTCGAGTTCACTAGTCACTTTGACACTGATAACACTGATAACAGACCTTTCACACAGCAGCCATTCAGACATGAATAACAGGTAAACACAGGTGTTACTAATGACACTAATTAAGGTTAGGTCTAACAGAGCATTATTGTTCATGCTGACTCACTGGAAAGACTCTGCTACACTTAATTGGAAAAGAACCTTAATTAATGTCATTAATAGCACCTGTGTTTACCTGCTATTTCATAACAAAATGATGGCTGTGAAAAAGTCTATTAAATGTCCCCAGTGCCTGTTCACTGCAACCAAAGGAGATATGCACCTCTATGAATAATACTTGGTACTGCCCAATACTTGAAAACTTGGTTTTATTAAGGCAGTAATATACAGCACAAATTTTTGAGCAACAGCAGTGTTGAAGTGCTGTCACTTCAGTCGCACAAGAACATTTTGTTGCCAAACACTTGAATATATTTCTGACAGTGTATCTCTGTTGCTTATTGATAACCCGCCCTACATATGTATGCTGAACTTGTACAGAGAAGTAACTGGAAGTGTTGTCATCTTTATGGCTTACACCCACAGACTCTCTCTGTCTGTCTACTCTGTATTCTCCACCCATACACTATGTACAGCCAGTTCCTAACATATTTCTTTCTCTATCCCTTAAGACTTAGAAGGGACTAAGACATTCAAGTGACAAATCACTAACGCTTTAGTTTATTCAAGATACTCACTGAATGTTTTAAATTTTGGCACTTACCATTTTGTTTTGCTTTTCTACTGGATTCAATAACACCAAATCTCAGCTTTTTGGATTGTCTCTCAGCTCACCACAGAGTATTTTGTAGAGAGGAGAGAGGAATTTACAGACTAATCAATTATAATGTTTTTTTTTATTTATATGAGATAATCTTTTTTGAATGCATGCCGAATGTAGGAGTGGATGGTAAAAATTGATAAAATACCTTAAACTATATTCTACAAGGTGTCTTTATGCTATTAAGCAAGGAAACATTAAACTACCAAACTGTTGAACAGAGTCTGGCGAGGCATTTTCTCCCTATGGTAGGAATGTATTAGAGCTCGTGCCTAGTCTGAGCTCGAGCACACTGAAACTATTTCCGAGCAGTCTGACATGAAAACAGACGAGTGCAACTTGAATCTCCAGTTTACCATCTTTGCTCATTTGTCCCCAGGTGACGGTGGTGAGAAAATAATCCAGAGCAGCTACGGTCCCTTGGCCCGTCACGGCGTCTGACACCAGTATGGTGTTGTTGAGGTCAATGTGAAGCACTAACTTTTTCCTCTGGCTGGGAGTTGAGGACAGCAGCACCCTGGGGACCGACACTGTGGCGGGGTCACCTGTCACACAAACAGCCTCGTCCACATTGCTACAGTCGGTCCCGTGGTTTTCTTCATCTTGCCAGCTGTTGTTGCTACCGGAGTCTGCCATTATGGAGACAATACGTGAGGTTAGAGTTTGACAGTGATTTAACAAAAATTCTGACCGAGCCGGCTTTTCTCTCGATCAGCTGTTGGGCTCATGGTTATTTACTTCCCCGTTCTCCGCGCTTCCGCCTCTTCTTCTTCTTTACCCGACAGAAGTTATACACAGGCAAACAAGCGCCACCTACCGGCACTGTGTAACGCTGGAGGACCTTTCTTATGATGGATTTTCAGCAGTACATACAACACGAATTGTTTGTAAATAAGTAAAATCTTTTTGATATGGCTCCCCC
>OMLF01011332.1:41159-81134 GCA_900302615.1 Holocentrus rufus
TTGCTGCAAAATTGTAATTATGCCCTAAGCTTCCATGAGCACGATGAAAATAAATTACCCTAATTTATGTTAATGTAAACGAGTGAAAACACTAGATATGAACTAGCATCTACAGTGTCACTGACTCGTGGCTGATTGCATTATGTCCACATGGACGAGTATGTGCAAAACCTAATGTGTTTTGGAGTGAAATCAGGATTCAGTTTTTTTCACAGACTTCCATTTTTTAACAGGCCACACTGATTCCTATGGGTGCCATTTGCACTGCGGACACTAGACTGTGTGCGTTCTCCTAACATTGTGTGAGTGTTGTAGACGCCTTAATAAAGTGCAGCAGTTAAGAGATATGAAAAAAACTGTCTTATCACTGGACCATGGCTTTTCAGGAATTTGTTCATGTCTGTTCATGTATACAAAGATATTTTTTTACATCTTAACCTAGACTCTTCAATAATAGAAATGACTTTGCATCTACATGAAGTAGCTAATTTGAAAAAAATCCCTCAAAATTGTATTCAGCTCCATCACTGTTAGCATCAAATCATTTATTCAGTGTGAATAGTGTATATGATGTACAGTTGAAAAGAAAGGACCTAAATAGATCGCTATTATAGCATCTCTGCATGGTCAAATGTGTAATTTATGTCATAGAGTTGAAGAAAAACATTTTACTGTATGTAGCAATAATGCACTTAATTGAACTGAATAGAATATAGAGACCAAGGGCATTTAAATGAAGAAACACACTGGTTCCAATTGGCAAATAATTTTGACTCTACCCTGGAGACTTGGTAATCTGTGAGGTTGATGTATTTTAGGGGTAATGGCAGAATGTGCATGTAACAGACCCAGGAAGAATGACAAGTATCCAGAAAGACCACTGCAAACCAAGATCTCTTTCACAGCCCTCTATAAAACTAGTCTACCAAATCCACTATAAAACTGCTCTATAAAACAAGCACTGACATCAGAACTTCTCAAAAAAGGTTTTTATTTATATTAACCATTTATATTGTATTCACAGCAGCATTCTTAATGATCCCCACTTTATATGCAGTCCAATACAAAGGAAGGCCAGGGAGGGGTGAACAAGACAATCCACTCAGAACAGAAATAAAGAAATGCGGCAGAGTTGGTATTGGGGTGTAGGAAGGGCAGTATTTGACAAAAAGAGGCGGGGGGCTACTGTGTGTATGAACATGCAGTCATGCACATTTCAGTGTGTACTGAAGCCTCTGACAATTGCATCCACAGGATTGAGTAACTAAACAAGTACAAAAAAGAAAAATACAGTCGACTGAAGCAAGAGAAGCCAAATTAGGTTGGTTTATGAGGCAGACAAGACAAAAAAAAAAGCATTTGCCCTCAGTATCAAAACAAAACAAAAAAAATTATCAGCCCAGCACCCATCACACTTTTTGTACATCAGTTGCTACAATTTCAATCCAAGTTACAGAATTCTGTCACAAAAACAGACCAGGCAACATCTCAATGAGTTAAAAAAAAAAAAAAAGAGAGAGAGAAAGAGAAATAAAGGGGAATTACACACATACACACACAAGAACTATCTTCACTCATACTGCCCAAATTTGCTCAATTCAACATTGTTTCCCCTAATAATCAACAGTAGCTTGTTCATGAATGAGAACATTAACAAGGGATGAAAAAGGTCCGGTGGAGGTTAGCGGTGAGGTTTTAGCTTGAAACCAGACCAAAAAAAGTGCACAGGTGCGCGGCGGTCTGCAGGCACACCATGTTTTACTACACAGGGTGGCTAAGAATGAAACTCGATTAGCGTCAGCTTACCATGGACTGCACCTAGGAGAACTGGGACTATAGGAGTGTGTTAGCTTGTGTGTATGGGCTATATGTGTTGCATGAGTATTACTACATTTACAGCATGTAAATCCTTGTCAATGGGCCAGTATACATGTATAAATATCAATAAATGTGAGTTTATTATGAGGGGACTGCAGGTCTGGTTAGTATTCTTATGTCTGTATTTGAAAGGTCTTTCAAATGAGTACAGTCCATTCCTAACGGACCAACTCCAGATCTTCTAGCATTGCACCATTGTTTGGACACCTTATGCCTATATAATAAGTAAGCACTGATGTGTCTTTAGCTCAGGAGTAGCTTCTAGCTACTGAACAATCTTCCATGTGGAACGGCAGATTGGTTGGTTGGTTGGTTGGTAGGCATCCAGTAGTGGGAACCACACAGGATCCACCAAGAACCTCCCTGGGTCTTCAGCTCTGCTGTCCATTTCACCCATCCGTCCGGGCCGAGTCTAGTCCACCTCCTCCATGTTGCTGTAAGATGGAGCGGCGCACTCCCCAGAGTGGGCGAAGAGGTCAGAAGGCACTTCTGGGGTCAGCGTGGGAGGTCCTTCAGGATCCAGGTCTGTCCCAAATAGTGCCTGGCTAGAGGCCTGTAAAATAAATCAGCGTCACAATAAATCATGCTAGTCTAGTTACAAATTTTTGTTTCCCCAGTCTCCCTTCTGAAAGATTAAACCTGTTTGGAGAAAACTGTACAGACTTGTCGGTGTAGAAGCTCCTGTCTACTGACTGTCCTTAAAAATAAATAAGTGATAAATAAACATGAATCCCGTTCCTCTTGGGACAACAATGTCCATTGTTAAAATGTATGTTCCTCAAGCTAAATGACAGAAATAACATTCATAAAGACAATCAATGTTGGACATTTTATTTCCAAAAAGGAACACAATGCTTTTTAGATTAGGAAGCAGCACTTGGATGGAGGTACCTAGATTCATTATTGCAAGTAAATAAAAATGTTATAATTTTCTTTTCAATACAGCACTTACATCTATTTCATCAACAAGTCACTCTTTAGAATACATGAGTGAGTGACATTATATTACATCAGGAGATATTCAATTATTGTCATACAGAAAATACAAGTCATGACTACTCTTTCTAATTAACTGCATAATTCAATAATTAGCATCTTTCCGCTGGCTAAATATGGGAACACACTCTAGTCCATCAGCTGTCAGGTCCTTTTGAATTCAGTCAATTAAAAGGGAAGCCCAACAGTATGCAGTAACTTATAAAGTGTAGCTTGTCAGTTCCTGAACTAAGAGCTGAAGCTCAACTGAACTATCTAGATAAGAGTTAGAGTTGAACGGCAGTTGACTTCACTCCTGCTGTTTGAATTGGGCACCTGAAGAATTCATATTTTCTGAGTTTTACATTTCACCGAAGCAGAGCACGTTCAGCACACGACAAAGGTATTTCCAAACTAGATTGCATATATTTGAATCAGGTATACACAGCTTGATGGTGCGCTGAGCTATGCCAAGCACTTAAAGCAAACATAGGTAAACCCTACACTGCCTTGATGCCAGAAAGCACTGGGATTTCCCTGAGACCTGTTGTGACACTCACAACACCAGAACAAACAAACTGTCTATGGGCAGTTCTGAGCCTCAAAAAGTTGCACCACGCTGCACAAGAGTTTGTTATAACACTGGACAAATGTACAAAATAGCATATCACTGCTGGTTCTTATTAGACTTAAAAGATGCACTTCAAAAAAAAAACCCTGCTCATTTATTATGCATTATCTCCAACATATCCGAACGCTGCTCACAGTCCTGAGCATAAATTCACTTGGTTTGGTTATTCCGAGTTAATGAGTTAGAATTTGTCCTCTGAGACATCCAGAGGACTTATTTAGCGCTGTGTTAAATACAGCTCTGTGAAATGGAGACAATGGTTGAATTAAAAAAAAAAATGCAGCCTAAAGCATCATGGGCGGATTCCGCTGGGAAATTTTGTTAAATAAAGTGTTTTATGTAATTAGCACAGAAAGTAGGCCTCTTTAGAATTTCAAATTAAAACAAAAAGTATCTCACAAAGATATAACATAAAAAACATTTAAAGAATTCATTACCCTGGACACCTGGACAAACTGCCCATTTACATGAGGATTTATTACCTCAGTGCATCCAAGGTAGAAGACAAAAGATTAGGAGTAACTATACTCAAAGACTTTGTGTAACTGTAAGACACATCTGTGATGGAACTTTTTAAGCACCAAAACTGCCCAAAGATACATAATCAATAGCTCTGGAGCTTCCCATACAGTACATAGTATCACCTTCAAACACACTTCATTACATTCTGAGGTGGACGGTATTTCCATTGTCAGTACATTTCTCATCTCATTGTGCAGGTTTTTAATAAGACAAAGCAACATGTCAGGTTCAACAGTTCATCCTGACAATTTAAAAATCCTCAAATGGCTATGGCTTGAAAATATTCATTTAAAAGTATCTATACAGGACTTTAACAGACATTTAAAGAAAACCGACATTATGGACATTAAAAAAAAAATCTTATTTTACAGCCCATACATCAATTTGTGCTCTTTTTAAGGACATGATAGAAGCAACATGGCACAAATTGCGCAAACAAGAAAAATAGCGTTCTATATTTGATATTATAGTGTATAACAATGTTCTTTGTAGTAATGGCCATTGTTCAACTGCGCCCCGCTCCTCACATACACATGCACCCTTCATCTACTTTGCATTAGTACTAAAGTGTTGCACAACAGTGCAGCAGGAGAGCAGCGAGCATGCAAACAAGGAGCCTTCGACAATGGCTACATCAGGAGATCTAGAGTTCATTTTTGTACTGTGGTTCTGCTCGTGCAAAACAAGGCCTTCCAGTTTGGCATCCAATTGTGTTATTTCTTAGATTATACACATTTGATACTGTTACGCTACATAGATATTCTACCAGCTGGATTGAAAAGTCACTGTGTGTGTGTGATTAAGGCTGATTAAGAACTGATCATCTGTGTACCACCGTCAAGAAGGCTGCACTAAAAAGCAAGCTTGCTGAAAAGCACACATAGCTGAGACAAGCACTTATTCATATCAGACATTAGTGTCAATACAATGCATAGAGGCAATGCAGTGAGCAACCTACAGTGTGTATGTGTGGCTCACAAGCACTCTAGCTCTTATACAATGCTGTATAACAGGATTACAAAAGTTTTGTTATGATGACACGGGTTTTTTTGCTCCCACATAAAAATTTTGAGCGGAATCAACCATTTTCTGGTGAGCTGGCATCTTATATTCATGTGCGAATAGCGCCATAAGTATTTTAAAGGGTTGGGTCACTTAAGTCACACTTGTAGTGATGTAGCACTGTTAAGAATGGAGCTCTGTTATGCTAGCTGAGGACCAATGACTGTGACCTAGTTGTTTGTTTTTTTTTTTAAGATTTTTTGCATGCAGCAAAGTGCGCGGGTCAGAATTGAACCCGAGCCACCGCTGTAATATTATGTGGTACGCGCCCAACACGGTGATCCCCCGGGCACCCCGTGACCTAGTTCTTGATCAAGAGGGGTAACAAGATTATCAGCATGCTTGTGTTCTCTCAAGTTTTAAAACTGAACTGGTCCTGCCTCTAGTTCATATATGAGCTCTCACTGTTTGACTAACCTGGGTTTTATATAAATATGAATGATGCCCCGGCCTACGTAAGTTACAAACAAACCACTTGTCAGCCCCAGTGGACTTTGTAAAGCAGCGGGTAGACCAGATTGAGGAACAGAGCAATGACAGCTGCCAGGGTCCCTAGAACGAAATATCGCACACAGTCGTCGTCGGAATAATCCGACATCCTCTGCCGGCGATGCCGCGGCACCGACCCCTCAGTCCCGTCTTCATCTTCTCCGTCTCTCCTCATCATCCTCGGCGTTTGTCGCCTCCGCAGCCCCGTGCGGAACAGGCCGCGGGGGCGCTCGTCGAGCCCCTCCTCTTCTTCCTCCAGTTCCTGCCATATTAGAGAGGCCTGCGATTGGCGGAAACCTGTGTCAGCTTCTGGGAAAAGGCGTCATCTAGCAAACACTGATTATAACAAGAGACTTTCAGCCACTCTTCCCCACTGTTTCACATCAAACGCTACTTGATTGGTTTTAGAGCAATGATTTCTTCCTCCATCTGCCGTTTTCTATTTCACACTAACTTCTAACACCGCGTTTACACATGGTCAAGAGACAATATCAAAGCAGACAATTTCATGGTGCATTACACTCAGAGACGTAGTGGAGGGGCGGCAAAAGCCCCTCTGCTCAATTGGTCACCAAAAACATGAGTGCTCTGGCTTTCATGTTTAAAGGGGGCTAAATGTCAACGGTATGAAAGCAGGCTGAAATTAAGTAGTTTCCTTTATTCCACTACATCCCTGATTACAGTGATTTTGAGAGAGCTAAGGACATGCCTTCAACTCTCCACAGTGAGAGAGACAACGTTACAGACGCCTTTCAGAGAGCAGATGGACAGACAGAGATGTGGAGGCAATTCACATGATTTAGAAGTTAATAAATCAACTGAATCACAAAGCACAAACAGAGCTGCATGACCCTCCAAAAGCAGTTTTCTCCCAAATCCCAAGGTAAGAACTTAAAGTTCAGTGTGTCTGAAACTCTGAAGAGCATAGTACAGATCAGACAAAAAGCTAACGTGTATGTGTAGAGGCCTCAAGCCTCTTTCCCGAACCAGCTTAAAATCATTTTTGAATGTGATATGATGCTAAATGTTGGTTAGGCTAGCCCTCTTCATTCAGGAACAATCAGACTGACACAGAGACTGGTTTCAGAATATTGATTCATAAATCAAGAGGTAATGAAAAAGAAGTTAGGGAATAAAGCCTTGTACTCATTCATCCACAGTTTAGAAGAATTATTTGTGACCCCCGCCCCAGGATCACACACAGTTTCATCTCATTACCACAGCCACAAACCTCTCCCTGATAACCCAAGTGAGAAGAGTTAGCTGCAAGAGGATAAGCCCAATGCTGTGTTCTTTTCATTTCAAGATCTCATCTGGATGTGAAAATTAATCTGTACCTCCCGAAAGGCAGAATTGGATTTGCAAGGTGGAAGCAGCAAGAGTGAAAATGACTGACTGGCAAAATTGCATTGATTTTTTTTCCTGAACCGTTCTGCTACATAAGGATTTGTGAAAATTTTAGATTGTTCATTCCTCTCCCTCAGGGTTTTCCCCCAGACCCCACAAGGTAATGTCTTTTTGACATTTATTTGTGAACTATTTTGAAGTTAAAAGTCCAGCAGAGTAAAACAGCAAAATACCAAAGAATTAAATCCCACAGGTTCCAACTTTGTTGGTATCCAACAGACTGACAACCGAATAAGCTTTGTCCAGAAACTAATTTGGAAAAAAACAAGTTATTGAACCCCTGGAGGTCTTGTTCTTTTCTCAAAGTCACAAGATGTTAATGCTGCCTGACAGTAAAGCTTTCTGAAGCAGACATTAACTGACTCTCACAGTGATGGATCTCTTCATTATGGGTCATCTGGGCTGCTTTAATCAAGCGTCTCCGAGTAGGAGTGCTGATCAAGAGTAATTTAAAATAAGCGCTGGCACACAGCAGACAGGCTTTGTTCAGAGGACAGGTCAGTCAAATACCGGTAAATTGTGGCTCATGACTGATGGGCTTGTCAATTCCCTCAGCCATTAGAAAGGTGATCTGTTGCAGTCCAACATTTACTTCAGCAGGTAAAGCTCACTGAAACTCATCTGCAAATGTGTCAGTTGCATCAAAGCACTGAGTTTTACACCATGATGATGTGCCTCAATAATGGCTATTTTGAGTTTCTGTAACAGACACAAAGCTAATTCTAGATCAGCACTCCTTCTCAGACTGATTACCTCTGATGATCAAGAGTACTACAGATAATCTCTTGTTAGCAGAACTCCAGTTGAGTTCCAGCCCCTTGGAGCAATAGTCCTGTGGTTTTAGATGAAAGGCTGCTGCAGCAAATCAAATTTACTTCTTCAATCATGTTTATACTGGTATCTGACTGAATCAGTGTTCCTAGGTCATGTGTGTACATACGATCAATTGAGCTCATATACCAGGTCAGACTCTGGTATGTGGGCCCTGAACTCAAGGTTTAGTCAAGGTTTATGTACACTGACCTGTAAGCCTGTAAGCATACAGAGAACAGGAACACTGACCTGGGATCAACTGTCAAGTCACATGACTAGATCAACTGACTCTTATTCCAACACTGGGATCACACTTAGTCTATAATTCATCCGTGTTGCTGTAAACTATGCGACAATCCTGATTTGACATACTGAGATGAAATTGACTAGGTTGCAGTATTACAACACCAACTATTGTTGCAAATTGGATTCACTTACAAAAGTCATTCACAGGGCAGAATTACATTTTTAGTTAACGTATGCACTGTTAATGCATAAGTAGAACAGAAACATGCAACACCTTCAATGCAAAGTAATGCATTTGCGAAAAAATTCTCTTAATTGAATCTGGATCTGAACTTTCATGGAGGGCAACGCATTAAGTGTGATCCTGGTGTTCCAACACACACATATGAGCCTTTAGTCTCATACAGAGTCATGGTGCTCTCACCTGGCTGGCGGTGGCTCCTGCAGCAGTGGGCGACTCAGCACCCAGAGGCCCCAGGAAGCGTGGCGGCCGCTCCACAGGGGAGTTTCGCCGGCGGTAGAACAGGACGTAGGCGTAGCGTGTCACCACCTGGCTCTCATCCACCATTGTCACCGTGCTGTCGTCGAACAGACGCCAGCCTGCAAGGCGGGATGAAAATGGGTGCAGGAGGAGAGAGCGGCAACATGGAAAAATTTGAATAAAAGAAAGGATGGAAGAAGAGATGAGGAAAGGAGGGAAGTGGGGGGGTGGCAGAGGAGAACAGACAGGAGGAAGACACGAGGCAATGAGGTAATGGAAGAGAAAGGAAGGTAGAGATAGAATTAAATTTTAGATTTTTTATACACTGCCCCAAAGAGCACCCATAGGAGCTACCAGTAGTCAGATTAACACAGAAGTCACACTAAATGAGAGCAGACTCACCAACATCACTGCGCTGGCTGTTCTTGTCGCTGGGCAGCCGGGCGTAGGCCGTGTAGTGACCTCCTATCATTCCCCCGTAATGGTTGATGACTGCGTACAGATCATAGATGGGAGGGTGCTGCATCTCGTCCTTCTGGCCAATACAGAACTTACTCAGGTCCAAGTTCCTAGAGGAGAAGACGACATTTAAGACTAAGTTGAGGAAAGGGGTGAACACAGTCCCTGGATAAAGTGCTGCATGAGGTTAAATGCATGAGTTCATTACAAATTCTGTGTATTTGTGATTGCATTTAATCCATATAATCCATGGAATAGAAAAAGCAAATGAGAAAAGTTTTATTTTAAGCTCTACTAATATCTTTGTCAATTCAGTGAATTCTGTACAGTATTAAAAGGTTAAAGATCCTTTCCAATATCCAGCCCTACAAAACTCTCAGCATATCTCTCGGAGACGTCTTGCTGTGAGAAAAAGTTCCTGGAGGTTATGCAACCTAAGAGTGTGCGCAGTTACCTGACAGGGAAGTCGACCATGTCGTTGATCTTGTCCCTCCAGATGAAGCTCCTGAAGGAGAAGCGTTTGAGCTGGATGATCAACACGTTGGGGAGACGCCACAGCAGCAGCTGCTTGGATGCCTCGCGATGCTGCTGGCACTTTGGACAATACCTTGAGCCGAGACAAAGCAGAGACACAGGCCATTAAATTCAACGATACCAGCTGCAGTTAGACATGATAAGTTAGACCAATGTTGAACTATTTTAATCTTCAGTGTTTTGTTTTTTTGTTTGGTCCAACTGCCATCAGCAGTTTTATTCTTTATCAAGTGTTCAATCACTTCTACACTTTGTTTTCTTTTGTCTTAGTTTACATGGTTCATTTTTGGATTTGGTCTGTAGGTTTTTGGTTTGTATGACCCAGTTACAAGTGAACCATGGCCTGTAAATGGAGTCACAAGCTCTCACGGTATCTTGACAGTTTTGGTTAACTGTCATCTCATATGGTTTGGGATGTTGGCTGCAGAGGGGAGTCAAAACAAATCTGATTCCAGGCCTTGTAACATAAGCTAAGCATAATGGCTCTGTCTGCATTGTTTGCCATAATTCACTGCCTCTGGTTCTTATAACAGTTAAGAACACATGAAAAAAATCAATATGATCAGTCCCAGCTGTGGTTAGAATAAACTGCTCTAAACACGTTTGGTGTGAATGTGCCCTTAGACAGTGAGAGAGCAGAGAGGGAGACAGAGCGGGGGGGGCGGCAGAGGAGAGGAATCTTTGGCGGGCATGCATCCAGAGTCAGTGAGGACATGCATGTATTTATAGAAGCCAAGGACTTAACCGCCATATCTAGAAAGAAATGTCTAAATGACATTTTGGACAGTGCAGGGGAAACAGGGCTAATAAAATGACTGTTAGACTCATATTTTAACACTTTAAATGGTACAGCAAACATAAAAGCATGCAAAAATATAAACGTAATGATGTTTTCATTTTTGCTTCAGTTCCTGTATTATTGGAGTGTAATCAATGAGGTAAAGCACAGTAACAAAGTGTACTTGTGTGAGCCATACAGAGAGATGATGCTGCATCATAGCGAGGAACTGATTGACTGACATCACGGAGGTTGTGTACATTGTATAGATCCATACCATGCCTCCTCTGGTGCCAGCACCTCCGGCTTGGTGAAGAGGTTGAGGCACTGCTCAAGGGTGAAGTGTCCCGCTCTAGCCGTCTCGCTCAGAGACCCCGGGTCCTCCTCGAACTCCAGCTCCTTGGAGCGCACCAGGACGTACTCCTTCAGACGCTCGTTGTTCTTCCACACCAGCTCCAGGGTCGCGTCTTCAGGGAGATCCACCAGCGCTTCGTCTGTGGAGGGGGTGTAAGTCTGTTAGAGCGTGTTTTGTTTTTTTTTATTTTGCTACCCTCTGAAGTTACCCACGCCATCCACAGCTGCATAAAAACTCAAAAACAGATTGCCGATCCAAATGCGATGGGAATTTGAAGTCGGTTCATGAATATTTATTACAGCTGAAATGTTTTAAGTGCCTCGTTGAAAACTGGAAATTTAACAAAACGTTATTTACAGCTTGTTTCTCCGCCATTACCTGCCAACTTTACTTTTCCATCACACTCAAGTGCACATTTGTTTGCTTTGTAATTTTGTTTCATTTTTAGTCAGAGAAAGGACCATTTCCCACTCTGTCACTAAACATTATAGTGCAGCTGTGCTGCAACAAGATGACGGTCTTTCAAGATCCGTGGTATGAGGAAAAAGAACTTGTTGAGTCTAGATCAACACTGAAGTCGATTCTGATCTTACCTTTCTCATCCAGCCTCTGCTCCTTGTTGTTCGCGTCCAGCAGGGAGATGTAGAACTGACTGGCATGACCTGATGCTGACTCACTTGGTTGCTGATACCCTGTTACTGCAGCTACAAAGAGGAAAGAGAGGAGGAGGCGTAAGGGAATGTAGATAGAAAAAAAACAACTATCACACAGAAATGTCTGCCTGATGTGCATCACATGATCCCTCAGCTTTCCCCCCTCACCTTCTGGCCGCACCGCCTTCTCACAGGACGTCTCCTTCTCAGCCTGCGGGTCCAGGGAGCAGGAGGTGGAGGAGGGAGGCTCGGAAAAGCCCGAATCCACGGTGCGGGTGGTGGAGAGCGAGGAGCGGGAGGAGGAGAGGGAGTCCAGCTCCCCGGGGTGGAGGGCCGAGGCCTGGGCAGAGTCTGCCAGGGATTCAGGCACCAGAGACGGGCTGTCCAGGTCCAAATGACCTGCTCCTATGGTACTGCTACCGCCCACGGCCTCCTCCCCTGAGCCCAGACCTTCAGGAGAGCCGGTGGACAGAAGGGGGAGGTCGGCCCGGCACTGGGAGGTTTCGGGAGACGTCCTGCCTGACTGGAAAGGAGGCTGGAACACATTGACAGAAAACCTGCAAACAGAGAGAGACACTGATAAGAC
The DNA here is from genome assembly GCA_900302615.1 of Holocentrus rufus. Lineage (NCBI taxonomy): Eukaryota > Metazoa > Chordata > Actinopteri > Holocentriformes > Holocentridae > Holocentrus > Holocentrus rufus. The sequence goes on from OMLF01011332.1 coordinate 53,029, forward strand.
AACACTGACAATTCACTAAATTTTCACTAGATTTGAGTGATTTTGTTCTCCTTTAGCTCACTTGATCATGAGTATTTGTTATCAAGTTACTGCTTCAATACAGAGTGGCTTTCAAACTTTCAGAATCAAAGTAGTTAACCATTACTGACAGTGTTCTAATATTTACAAAATATAGTCCAAAGCTCAACTATTGATAGCAAACCAGGTGTTGTGCTTCTGCTATTCTAATAAAAAGGTTTGTGCTTCTGCTTAATTCATGCAAATTAATATTACACTATAGATGAGTGAAAACCAAAGCTTTACCTCATCATCCTGACTCTAATCTTTCAATTTGTACTTTTATGGGACGCAGAACACCCAGGACTGTGTGTAAGAACAGTTGTGTACCTGGAGTAACCCTCTAGGAGCTGTGTGAGGCGGGCGTAGGTGAGTCGGGACTCGGCCACACTGACCAGGAAGGGCAGGCCGACATTTTCCGTGTTGGGTCGACACAGACCTTTGTGACTGGGCCAGTGGCTCCTCTGACACGCTCTGAAATGAGGAGAAAGGGAAAAATTAACAGACTCACGGAAGAGCTAAAAAACTGCATTCAAGAAAAATACACGACCGAGTCACGGAATGACTGATGATATGTTTTTTTCCACATATAATTTTCTCGGGCCTGATTTGCAATAACAATCACATTTTCCACCGCTGATGTTTTGCCGCTGCGTGCCAGGCTGAGACGGTGTGTTTACTAGTTGGACTCACTGGTTGCAGTAGCCCACACGGTAGCAGCGGGTGCAGCGTTTCAGCTTGTCTTCCTCAGACAGAGGAGGCTTCAGGCAGGCGGCGCACTTTGAGATGGGGATACTAGGGACCTGGAGCCTCTGGAGAATCAAGAGAGAGCAGGGATGAGAGACAGGATAATGGAGAAAATGGGCAGGAGTATTTTTGATAGAGGGAAAGCACAGACAAACACAAAGCTCAAGTTAACACAATGATCAAACTTGAGTCAAACACGACCACCTAATTCAAATGTACCTGCTGGACTCGGAGCAGCACCACCTTCTCCTTGGCCAGCTCTTTGGACAGCACTTCAAAGCACAACAGCATGTCAGAGGACGACACCGTGTCCAGGGAGTGGGACGGCAGGAAGATACGGTGGAAGCGACTCTTCACCACCTGGGTAAAGAAAACAAAAATGTGAGTTAAGGTCAAGTGGACGGCAGGGTCGCCTGCTGGTGGGAAAGATTGTGATTCAGCTGGACCAGGAAGTGTCACCCTGCTGACATGTCCTTCAGCCCTGCGCTAAATCTGCACTTAGGCTGTCAGAACTCGTTTCAATATTTGAATTTCAGTCAAATGTCAAAAAAGAAGAAAAAATATTCAAACCTCAACCTGCCAATCAACTGTGCCAAAAATGGCACTTCATCCCTTTTTTTTTTTCACAGCTGACAGAATTGGACGTATCACTCAACCCACTCCAGACAGACTGTTAAGATTACATTCCCCATTAATTATGCCCTGATTTCATGCATCAACGCTGATTTCAATCTCATGTGTCAGTTTTACCAATTAAATTCAAATTTCTGTCCAATGTGACTCATTTGAGTCAATTCACAGTTGAATTTAAGGGAGGGAAAACTGACCATTCTAATCCCTTCCAGCTCCAGGAGTTCTGCTCTCTATCTGATCCTTATCGCTCTTATACTGTTTTTATACGATACATGTGATTGGAATAACCCACATATGAAATAATGTGAATCTCCTTTAGAAATTGTGTTCTGTCACATGACACCCTATAGATTTGATGTGTCTTACCTCTGCCAGTCTGAGGTTCTCTGGTTTGATCCTCACACTCCTGGAGATGGACTCGAGGACTTCAGCAGTGCTGGAGTTCTCCTTGCTCACACTGACCAGGAACTGTATATCACACACAGACCAATGCATACATCAACCAGACATACAGAACGTGTAGGTCAGATGGAATAAATGGTCTTTGCATCTTTTCAAACCAAGACAAACCCACGTCAATGCATTTTACTCTGCAGAGTTAAAAAAATGACTGGAAGAATGCTGTTTCCTCTTACCTTGATGGGTTTCTTGTGAGGTTCTTTAGCAAAGTAGAAAACTGTGAGCACCTTCTGTTTCTGAGGCAAGGGGACAGGCAGGTAGAGGAAGGGGTCAAAGGTGATGGACACCTAAAGGAGGAGTTGAGGAAGGAGGAAAAGTGAGAGGGAAGAAGAGATGAAATTAACGTGGTCAGCCATGACGCCATGACTGAAACACAGCAAAATTTGACCAGCCTTTGCTTGAACTATACTTCAGAAGAAATGATACATACTTTTAAAAAGAAGTGTGTGTGTGTGTGTGTGTTACCTTGGAGCATGTGGGGCAGACAAGCTTGGACTTGAACTGGCCCTGGAAGAGGTCCACGATGAAGGAGTCGTTTCTCATCTTGTGCCTCTGCCAGGCCTCCTCTGCCACCACCTGGACCAACAGACAAAACACAAGACGTAAATACAAAGCAACATTTTGTACTGAATAACAATAATGCAACGTATAATATGTTTGACACCGCAGGGAGAGAAAAGATTCGTGATTATCCAATAAACACGTCTCTAATAAAGTTTCACGAAACAGAGATTGTTAACTGAACGCCATTCATGCTTGTATAGTTGATCTTAACATTTTGCTACCCATTTCTACCTAAAATGATGAAAAAACACAAAAAAACACAAAAAACAAAAAGTAGTTACAAACAAAAAGTTTCATGAGAATGAATCCAATAAATAGTATTCTATCAAAACAGACTGAAATATTGCTATTTCAGTCGGTGAATTCCCTTTCACTTTGATAAACATACCACATTTAATATTTTTTTCATTCACAAGTTGGTACACTTAACATTACACTGAACACAATCTCAAATCACAAGTCACAGTAGGAGACAGCTGGCAGCAGACTGGTTCCTGTCAGATGTTCACCACAGTACACAGCGATGCCAGTCCACCTCTAGTTAACTCAAAGGTGAGGGAAAAAAAAAGTACCTCATCCAGTCGTCCATCTGAGTCGACGGTCTCTGTGTAGGGTTTGTTCTGGATGCGGTTCAGGTCCTCGTGGAGGCCGTCCAGCAGGAAAGCCATAAACTCCTGGGCATCGTGCTGGGCGTAACCTGTAAACTGACTGGCTTTGCTGGCCACAATTGCCTGTTGAGTGAGTCAGAGACAAATGAACAGAGGGAGGGATGAGAAATGATGAAGTGAAGTGCACGGCAAAAAGAGGAAAATAAAACTGTTATACAATGGAGAGGCATCAACACAGAAAGAGGCAAGTCGATTAAAGAACAACAAAAATCAACTGTGCTAAAGCAAAACCTTTTGTAGCAGCTAATGACAAGGAACAGGACTGAGCACATGGTTGCATACCTTGAGTTTCGAGGGTTGGAAGGCATGGTGCGTTCCTTTCCAAAGGGCCCTGAGCAGCACAGCAAAGCCTATCGCTAGTCTGCCTCCTGTTCCCAGGGGGTTATTACAGTTGATCTCTGCCTCAAATGCTCGATCTGGAGGGGCAGAGAAAAGGCACGCGTGAGACTAATGAAACCAGACATCAACTGAGAAGTCACCGGGAGTGCAGGCCTAAACGGAGAGGAAGAGATGCATGGAAAAGCTCAGACAATAGTCACCGATATCAACCTCAAGCTGGACAGAGAAGACTTCGTGTACCGCAGGCCCACAAAAATGTTTGGAGAAGTATGAGTTGACCTACATTCAGCAGCACTTATTTCAAATGTTTGAAATACTTGAATTGCAGGCACTGCATGTGAGTCATGCACAAGAAGCCAGTGGAAAAGCGCATACTCCACAGTAATTCAGGGACACCAAGCATTTCAAACACTTCAACAAGATAATAAGAGCCAGGCTTCCTCAAGAGGGAGGACAAGAAGAAGATAAAAGCTTTAAGACTCGACTGATGCAGACCTATACTAACCCTATGGGGTGAAGCAAAAACAAAAAAGGCACACATCCCAAGTTAAGAATTAAGAAATGATCCATCTTGCCAGAAGTATTTAGTGATCAGAAACAATTTAAAACCCCCGCTTACCATGGAAGTAGTCCCTGAGTTCTCTGGTGTTGGACAAGGATTGGATGACGCTGTTCATGAAGCAGGTGTTGCCAAGATTAACCAATCCCGTGAATCCAGGCAGGCACACCTTCTTCTCTTCCTCTTCCTCGAGGCGCTCATTGCTGGCAGGGGCTGTATGGGTCATGGGCTGCACCATGCAGGTGGGCTTAGGCTGATATAGGACAGATGCACACAAACAATGAAGCGCCACAAAATCAATCTGATTTTCATCTCCAATTCTGTCCATCAGTTGCTGCTGGACTGGGCTGCAGAAAAACAGCCCATTCCTTTTCTAGGTCCATCACCAAATAAACAACTTTGGTTTTACAGCATGCCAAAAAACGAGTTTTTCTTGGCAATATCTATTTCCCTCCTTTAACTCCGCTGCTCTCGCCATGGTATTAGCAGGCTTAGCTTTGGTGATGGGAAGATGTTTTGGAGCCGGGGAGCCATACAAACAAGCACAAAAGCTTCACATAGGCCTTCCCATAGTGGACACTCAGTACCAACCACCCTGTCCAACACACACCAGCTTCTACTGTCCAGAATTCAATTAAAAATTTTCAATCACCAATACTGCTTTGTTTCTAGCGCTTTAACAACTCTTTTGATAATCGATCAGATGAGGGGCAAAAAATTATTTAACAAAAAACTTTACCTTATTTCAAAACTTATATTAACATGCAGTATCTATACATTTTTTTTCTTTTGAGTTTTTAAATGTAAGTGCATTCATTTTAAACAGAAAATGACCCGATCATTACACTGTGAACTTGCACTTGGCATCATCAGTGCCAACTATTAATTAATACAACAATATAAGATTTATAGCTTCTATATTACTCAACTAAACAAATGCCATAAAAATAGGATGTTGCAATTCAATTCAAGCAATCAGGAATTGAGGAAGGGGGGGCGTGAGAGAAATACTGATTTGTGCTTCAACTTGCTCAGCTCTGCTCACGCTCTGGTTAACCTGCTAACTGGACCAACACTCCAATGTGTCCACAGGTACTATTAGTCCAAACACCCATCCCTAGCCCAAAGCAAATAATTGATAACAAAGCCCCTTGCCAACAAATTTTCTTATTAATTTTTAATGAATCTGTTGATTAGTTTTTGCAGGTTTACTTTTCCTGCGCACCATCTTTTCAGTCTATGTGATTCTCTTTCATTGTCCAACTCACCGTGGTGACAGCAGGCTCTGGCTTGGTGATGGGAACATGCTCTGAGACGGAGCGAGGGACCACGGAATCCAGACCTGCATCCTCCACTCTGGATGGGGCCTTGGGTGTCTTGGGTTTCTCCTCCCCCACCCGAGGAGGCTCCTCCTTGGCTGGGAGGCTGTGCTGACTGCTGCCTGGCTGACTCTTCTCCATGGAGGCAGGACTAGAGGGCACAGCAACCTTGGCGCCCCCCACTGCACCTTAAACAGAGGGAGATGGAGCCTGTGGTTAGAAGCTAAGGATAAAAAACAAGAGGCTGCACAAGACTGGAGATGAACAACAAGAACCTGTGGTGCGGTCTGTGTATCTGTTTCAAGCCTTTTCTTCAGGGTCCAACATTTTTCTAAAATGACTTTGTTCACTGCACTATGTAGGAAAATAAGACTTCAACGATTTAAAATAATTATTGTGTTACTCAGTATAGGAGTGCAGGCAACTTAAGTGATAAGTGCTACTGAAACAATTAAATATTTACATCCCACATACTGCTGCATAAACAGAAAATAATTTCTCTGTCTATTTTGAACCAGCACATGGGCTCTCAAGGGCACCAGGCCTTTGAAACAGACGGAGTGAGCAGTCCACATGAAGTTGGCAGGGCAGACTGTGGCACACATATCTAGTTACTGGATTAGTTACACAGTTCAAATTCCTGTCTTTGAGACCTACCCTAAATGTACACATCCATTTGCCTTGGACACACACACTGGGACAAATAAACTGATATTGACACCGGGGGTATGACTCATCATACATGTACAGGGCATGGCATATGGGCCCATGTGTCCGCATGAGTAAAGAAAACTATACTATACTTCACATCAGATCTGTTCTTCAAAACATTTAGGGAATGACTCACTGGTGTCCTAACAAACTGACTGTAGTTAGTTATGATGATAAAGTATAAAGCTAATCTACTACTGATCAATAAGACGGTAACTGCACTCTGTTTCTGTGATTGTTTGAGAAACTGTATGTACTCATTTAAAGATAAAGATTTTCCCCCACAAATCCACCCAGTGTTGCCAGGTAGAAGCCAGGCTACAGACCTTGTGTGGCAGGGGCCTCCAGGCCCCCCCAGCGCTGACTGTGTCTCTTCTTCAGTGTAATGTCCAGGCGGGATGGGGTGAAGGAGTAGCTGCACTGCTCAGGCTGGATCAGGTTCCTAAAGCCCAGGAGAAAGACACGCAGACAGGTGAGACCAAAAGAAGTCAGCCCTCAACATCAATCTGTGATCGGTGTTGCTATTTCCCCATTAAAGGTAGAGATTAGATTCTGGACAAGGGAAACCAATCGCTCATCAGATCTCAAGGGCATCTTCACTTTCACGCAAAGGGCGACAGAGCTGGCTAATTAGACCCAAACAAGTGCTTCAAACTGTCTAGTGGTGATGCTGCTGAGTTTTTAGGATCAAAACAATCCAAGTATTCTGAACAACCAACCTAAAGCTAAATCACACAGAGTATCAGTACTATTCATCACCACAAAGTAGACACTCTCTTCTGACTTTTACTGAACATTCAAAAGGTGCGGTTTTCCAACAAGGATACTGGAATAAGATGCAGGCCAAGTCTAACTGCAGCAGATACCTGAGTTTAACTTGCCACTTGAAGACTGTGTTCGGCCCACAGTCTCGATGAAGCCGCAGGAAATTAGCATCACTGCAAAACAGATAAAACAGAAAGATATTAATCAGTCACTGACATGTCATTGTGTCACTGAAATGTTTAAGCGCCAATATGGTGTCCAGCTCTTAAGAGAGTCGGATTCTCCCCTTTTTTTGTAATTTATGTATGTTCAGTACCTGGTCTGGAAGATAAGGGTGAAGTCCTGTTCCCTGAAGATGACCCTGGCCGTGTCCCTGCAGACCCCCTTCATGTAAACATTAACCACCATCAGGTCTGTGCCCTTCTCGTATGAATCGTTCTTCACAAACTGCAGGTTAACCATGGGCTCTGGGGCTGAGGGAAAAAAGTAACAGTGACGACAAAAACAGCATTTAATTTTGACACTTTTTAAGCACTACCTACTGTTTACTACACTGCCGGGGTTATTAATAACATGGACATGGACATAACAATCTGGATTACAAATTACAGCAGCAGGACTAGCCTTGGAAAATGGTTGATAAAATGCTCAGAAGACACTTAATTTTGGGATGTACGGGTTACTATAGTTGGTGGACAAATTTTCTATGACATTTTAGCAATTACAGCATATCCATCTGATAATAAAATGATGATTTTAATACAAACATAATTATGGTAAACCAAGCTTTTGTCCTCCCAACATCGTTCTCAACTGACCTTCCTCCTGCTTCATCTCCAGAAAAGGCTCTTCTTTTGACTGGTCCCGCTTCTCTTCCCCCTCACAGCTGCCCTGCCTCTGAGACAGACCTGGTGACTGGCCGTGTTTGGTGGTCAGACCCATAGCTGGTACTGAACCTGACTCGCTTGATCCAGGTTGCTGTTGGATCAGAGTATCCAGCTCTGATTCCCGCTCAGCGGGCTTTTTCTCCGGCTCAGAGTCAGTCCTGTCTGTGTGGGCCTCTGCCGGCCTCTCTGGAGAAGCCTGGTGCGTTCCATTGGTGGAGGTAAGAGGTTTGAGGCGGTCACTAACGCTAACAGGAGCTGCTGGTTGACTACTGATGCCATGTGTTGCTGTCTCAGACTTGTGCTCTCTCTCTGAGGACTGGGTGTGCTCCTCCTCCACCTGAATCAGGAAAACACACGAAACTTTCTAACCACCAGTGAGGAATGCTCTTCTCTTCACAGTACACAAGGTTTTGCCTCCAAATATTCATAATTTCTGTAATCTCGGGTGTAAATTTTTAGGTGTATATACATATTTTGATGGTGATGATGTTTATGATTGAAGACTGAACATATTTACTTATCTCTTCCTAAAATTAATAATTTCAGCAAATGGACCATGTCTTAAAACTATGACATGAAATTGTGATTATTTTCATCCTGTTACCCAACTGTAGTTAAATGCTAATCACCTCAATTTGCAAACTGCAACAGCAAAAACTCTTTCAAGTCAGTTGAAAGAGACAACAGTGTTCATGCAGATTTTATAGTTGTAAAATGCTCTAAAAATAAAGAAGAAACAACTAATTTCTTCTTTGAACCCAAAATACTTCTACTGAGATATTCAAAAGAAAGGAAACCCAAGTAGAACACCCCCAAGGGTAAAACCATCTCAATAGGTCATTATCTTTTGGTAAAAAATATGGTGCCACATTGCTGTGTATTCCAGTGGCCTCTCACCTGAGTTTTGTTGATCTGGGTGGGGCTGGTGGCAGCGATGGCAGCTCCAGGTTTATGTTCCTGGCCATTGCCTAGTCTCTCTGCTCTGTTGTCACCATCCTTACGCTGCGTCTGTGGGCTCCGTCCAGCGGGGGTGTGTGCGTGCTGAGCTTTCCCATTGGCTGCCGCAGCCTTGGGAGAGTGTGAGTCCCTGTCAGCCGGTGGCATAGACTCCTTGGTGGTCTTGGCCTGCCGTACAGTGGTGCGCTTGGCGCTGGGTTCCAGAGGCTGCTGGTCGCCTTTGGGGACTGTAACAGGCTTACTGGTGACGGCTGTCCCGTCGCCGGCCCCAGCTTTCACCCCAACAGAGTCTCCAGAGGGCTTCTCACCCGCTGGCTTGTTTTTCAGGGAGCGTTTGACACCGCGCTCAGCTTTGCCACCGCTGCGCCTCGACTCACTGTGCGCAGGCGAGGAGGGAGGCTGGGGTTGGGTTTGTGAGGAGGACAGTTTAGATTTGTCCGCTGACTCTGAGGAAATAGATCCAATCTCACTCTTTGCCACGGGCACAGGGAACTGCTCCCTGCTGCTCTTGGTCTCAGTGGTTACTGGCTCCTTCTCCTTTTTGTTTGACTAAACACAGAAAACAGAACAGAAATCAATAATAAGCAGGAAAAAAAAGTTTATTTCACTGGAGACAGACTGAGGTGGACGTCTGTGTCCTATGATAGTACCACTTACAAAGATTCATTCATTGTGATTAATAAACAACTAAGCAAAAAAGCATTGTACTTTTTAGCACAAACCACAACTTTAGGTGCATAACAGAGAAGGTCAACAAGAGTCAAATCTTAAGGGTGACTGACAAAAAAAGAAGTACATATGACATGCTGTGCAACAACCGAAACGTAGCAAGGAATCTTTCAAATATCCAGATGGAATGGGTAGAACAGTATTTCCTTTGCAATTTATTCAACACAGCTGAATAACTGCCCCACAGCTATAAAAAAAAAAAAAAAACACATTCAGGTCTTACTGCCGCCCTTGTCAGGATCTGTGGCAGTGGTTTTAGTTCGTCTGACAGTAGTACTGAACTCACCATGAGTGAAGGCCAAATATGAAAGGGAATCTTCTTGTGCATGGTGAGCAGCAGGAAACCTCCCTTCTCCTTGTACTGGACTCGGCTACAGGATGCCTCAATTTCTTCCTGTAAGCGGCATTCCCACTGCCGTCCATCTGGAAAATACAGACACACACGTCCAGACAGGGGTTAATGACCATAACTGAAGTGGATATGCTCAACATTCCTGGTAAACATGCCGAGGAGAAAGAAAATATGTAAGTCAGGCAACGATGCATATTTGTTTACTCAAAAACATTTAGTTTACACGAAAACATGAACCAAATATACAGTATAGTCGTGCTCAAACTCAAATTCTCAAGCATGCAGCCTATGTTTTGTGTGGTTACATTTCAATGTTTTCAATTTAGTTTCTTCACTTTTATTGCTTTGTTTGTTCCAGGGCTTTGCGTTTCTGTTTATGTTGTGCGCTTTACTATGACTCACCTGGGAAGCGCGCGTGGCAGTGTGTGTCAGTGAAGGTTGTGCTGATGTCCTCTGTCCTCTGCACCCCCTCCCCACAGCGCAGCCTGACAATCACCTCATTGGCATTCTGCTTCCAGTCCATAAACACATCTGAAAAACACCAAGAAAAACAGAGAGTTAGACACAGATCAACTAAAGAAACAACCTGATGTCTTTGGGCAAAAGCCTGTTAACAGGATTTGGAAGCTACCTTCTTACCGCCATCATTAGACCCCATTAAAACTCTGGTTTTTGTTGCCTATTTTGCACAAGGACGGAAATGAAACATTAACCACGGGCTACTGGGCATGTAAAATTTCCATTGCTGAAAATATAAAGAGAGAATTTTCCTCAAATAGGAAGAAAAGGAGCATGGAGTGCACAACAGAAAATACAATCCGAAAAAAATAAGTGGGCTTTACAATTAGCCAAGAGATAACAAACATATCTGACCTACTGAAAGTGCAACACACACACATACAGACACACATATACACACAGAAATGCACCTGCTCACAAACTCACATAGGCCAGTCCAATGCACTCATATGCGTAAGTGGGTCAGTCCAAAGCACTCAAGCACACAGACTGAAGTAGACAGACATAATATAGTGAACTCAGCAAATCACAGAGGGACCTCTAAAATAGTCTGTACCGCACAAGTTCTACGCCAGACGAACACACACAAGCTATTTACATAGTATTTCACAACACACGAAGCCAAGCCTCAAAGAAATGTTTGTTTCTAAGAAAAATATGTATAAGCTAAAACTGTAATGTGCCAAAAGCAAACACCAACAACAACATAAAAATATACCATTATTCATAGTGTTTTCAAAGTTGTGGCAGCCATGGAAAATAAGAAAATCTCATGTGAGAAGTAGTGCGAGCACGAGATTCCCTGCTGGCCTCGAGTTGTCGCGCATGGATCTTGCAAACAGTCGTGCTCTGATTTAGCCTCAACTTTCCTCACCCTCTCTTCCTCGCTCCCTCAAATCTCCTCTCTCTTTTGCGCTCTCTCGGCTGTGAAAGGTCACAAGCAACACCCAATCCCTTACAGCTGCAGGGAGTTGTATTCCAGTGCAGCCTCGCCACGATGCGCTGTCATGATCTCATGTGAAAACTATCACGTGGACATTTTTGATATCATTTCTCAGGAGAAAGGTGGTGTTTATGATCTTTATGGCTAGCTTAGTCATTATAATGTCAACTCATGTGAATTTTGCAAACTACACTCGTGAAAAGCTGCCTCATTTCTAATACAATCCACGAGCGAACACCGAATGAAACATGCTGTGTTTCATTAACGGTCAATTCAGTGATGTATATCATTAGTTTTCATGCTGCATTGATGTCACATAAAGACAACAGGAGAGTAGGAAACTGATGTATCTGATTTATAATTACGGTGAATATGGTATGCAGGATTGTGTGTAATTTGGAGTATTTATAGAAACCCCCTTCTCCACAGCACATGTTAACAGCTTCATCAAAATATTGTCAGGATTAGAGTTAAGCCAGTGATCAGACAACTGCATGTAAACATACTCCTGACCCAAGAAATTATCATGTTGGCTCTAATCTAAATCCAGCCTCATTGATTACACTTTAACTTCCTAATCCTAATCAGATGTATCACACCAGATAAGGACAGCAACAGAAGATAAAAGGAACTACTAGCAGGCCAACCTTCCTTTTGGTATTGATTACAACTAATTGCTTTACATCTTGAACTCATTTCTAATAACGCAAATAATTTTCCCACTACACTGTTCTCTCCAGTCATGGACCAGAGTAAAGATGGAGACAAGGCGGCTGAGGAATGCAACTAGTGAGAGATGTGGTTCTGCTTGCTTAACAAGTGACTGACAGCCGTGTGCACAGGCTGGGCTTCAGCTGGCGGGAAGATGTAGCAGAGACAGAGAAAGAGGGAGCTAGGTTATTCTCATGACCTTGACAAAACCCAGTTTCCCAGACCGGAGCCTGCCTGACTCTCTCAGTCTCTCAGAGCTAGGATTACAGCGCTTCAGCATGACGCACAGCACCGACAAGATGTGTAACCCACACACCGTAACACACATGCCACCACCTCAGTGGAAAACAATACCCACACCAGAAACAGAACCGGCAAGTTCAAGCAGAGACACACCCGACCTAAGTCATGCAGAATGATATGCATCAAAATCAACTTGACATACGCAGCATCATCCAATCAAAACACAGCTAGCCTTTGTGTGCTACATAAACAGAAAGCATTTGTCTACGACAATACTCCAAATGAGTTGGTCATAATAAACCGTGCCCCTGCCTCATCATCAGGAATCAAGAAGATGAAGAAGAGAGGGAAGCTACCATTCTGACAGACTTAAAGCAGATATTTATCTGTGAATCCTCAGTATCTTTGGAAATGTGATTAGTTCCTGTATCAGCAATTCTTCCTCCAGAGATGAACCAGTGTCAAACACAGCTGTCACACAAAGCATCTTTAGCACAGTCCAAAACAAAGACTGAAGATATTGCCTTGCTTTACAAAGAGGAAATGTATCACAATATGGGTGGAGTAGTCAAATTAAATCCATGTGACCTGTTCAGTGTATGGAGACTAAAGCAAAGATCAACAGGCCTAAGCTCGCCTTGGTTTAAAGCAAACTAAAACAGGGTGAGGGTGTCAAACTCCACACCTCAGAAGACAATGATCTCTAAAAATTGTAATGGTTTCTGTGCAGAGACGACAGATGGGGGAGTAAAGGCTTTCCAGAGTTTTATTTTGAACTCTATGGAGACTTAGCTGCAAAAAAATGTTCAGGAGCAAAAAACAAACTTTGGGCGCTACTAAAACGTGAGATTGCACAAGAAAAATAAATGCAGAAATGATTTTTATTCAAATGTCAATACAGAAAACACAAAAACAGTCCGCAAAGAAAAACACTTAGATATCCAGACAAGGAGTTTCCTACACAGGGTGCAAGGCCTTACCACCTACTGCTCTTCTCCTTAATGTGACCCATATTATTTTTTAAGATTAGGCCTATGTAATTTCAAGCTATATGTCCTGTGTCTGTGAAAAACACAGCATATGGTTGAAATTTCCCTAGTAAGACGATTGTTACTTGTCTTTAACAGCAGCTCAGGTGTTGCCTACTTCTATCCATGTATGTCTGTGTATCAACTCTATACCTCCTTCTTTATGATGAGCATTGTGCACTCCACCACCAACCCTTAATTTGAAGGCTTGAAATAGTCTGACAAAGAAAGCATAATCCAGTCTGACCTGCTTAAATCCATGATCAGTCTTATGGGAGACTCCATCCATGGAAAATTCAAGAAGTGAAAAAAAATCCACCTACAAAGTGTTTAACTAATGCTTTAAGTAAACACAAAGGCCTAAGTAATGTCTCCGAAATGTGATCATTTCAATTATTAGCCAAAAATATATGCATTGAGGTATCCACATGTATAACAATTTTTATCTTATAAAAATGTAGAACAGAAACGTGGTCAATATTGTGCAGTCCTAACACCCATACCATGTCAACTTCACATAACTGTCAATTTGTATATTCATGATTGACATGCCATTCAGATTTGGGCATAACTGTGGCAAGCCTCGAATCCAGATAATGGGAATACCAAAACCACAACGATCAGATGATTTGCCCACTGTGCAAAGCTGACATGGCACACTACAGCAGTAACTGTCATGTGCTTAAAACAAAACCAAAAATCCCATAGGGGCGGGTGGGCTGGGTGCAAAGCTTGTAGGAGTGGGAGCCTTGTCATCCCTATAACTGTGTCATCCACTGCATGCCAATATTTCTATTGCCGGGGAACAAATATCCAGTGCTGGAAGTTCAGCACGCAGTAACAATGAGCACACTGATATTTTGGCTGGTTTGGCAAGCAGCTGGCTGGCTAATGTCTGGCAGGTTATGAAGCACCTCATTAACCATGAATACTGTAGACTAGGGCTGGACGCTGTGAATGGAGAGGGGGCAGTTATCATAATAATAGTAACCAAATATGTTGATAGTAATAATTTGATGGTAATGAGGAGACGGGTGTGGGGGGTTACTATCTCATGATGTTTACCTGAGGATAAACTGTATGGTTTGCATTAAGTGCATACTGAAAAATCTGCAGACAATAGGTCTTACTATAAAGTATCAATTTACTATTTACAAATAGTGTTACAGTCACATGCCAGGATATAGAAAATTGCAACTGCAGGTTTCACTTTCATTTTTGCAACAGGTCACAATCAGAGCAAAAACTGCCTTTTCTTGAACTGTGAGAATAAAAAGCAAGTGTTGACTGTCTGCCAGTGGACAGGCTGCCCAAGTAAAGTCTATGTGTGGAAAGCACTATCTTGAAGAATGTGAAAGGAACATGTTTAGCCAGTGCAACTATGTCAGTGACTTTTGTCAGTGAGTGGCAGCATAGCAGTAACAATGGCCAATGTCCATTTTACCATAGTTCTTTTTATTGGCTGTTTGCTGGTGTTAATAAAAACAGCTACACCAGCCTAGCAATCATTATCTCTCCATGTTGGTTCTGATTACAACCAGAGGGAGAATGTGACAAAGGACATTTATCAAATTTACTTATTTATTATTTCTCAATTTAATTAATACATTTTTATTTTCTTTGCATTGTATTTTATGGAAAAATAGTTAAAAAGCACATGTTCAATTTTTTTTTTATAAACTTAGGTATTTAGTCTCAACAACAATTGCCAGATTTATTAAGAACAAAGTAATCATTGGTTGCAACTCTTAGGGTTGCAACTCCTACTAACCTTTCTTGGCCTCAGCAATAACCCCAGCTGCTGCTGCCCTTTTGGCCTCTCTGCTCTCCTGGTTCGCTCTGTCCTTCTGCTTCTTCTTGCTGGTGCTGGAGGACAGGTCTGAGCTGTTATCTCTGCCGCTGCCTCCTCTCTGCTGCTGCTGAGCCCCACTGCGACGGCCCACTGTCTCACTACCGGCCACACTGCTACCACTGCTGCTGGCCATCTTCAAGCACTTGGCACTAACGGGCCGCCCGTCGCCGGAGTCACTACCGCTGCTGGGGTCTGGATCTGAGGTGTGCCTCTTCCTGCCTGGCCCGGCTATCTTGGCGATGGTGCTGGTCTGAACTCTCCCAGAACAGAATCAGGATGGCTAGAGGGGGGGAGGGGACCTATAGTTGAAGGAAGAGAGAGAAATGATACAATGAATGATCAAGAGGTTAATGGCAGTTATCATTTTTATGGTTGTGTGACAACAAACAAATGCACCTTGTCCAGTGTCAACCAATGGGAAAGTTTAGCAAAAAGTCATAATTTGCCACTGCAGGCTTTGTCTTCGCTTGCATAAAACACACACAAATCAGAAGCAAGTTTCAAATAACTGCAAAGTTACAGAAATAGACATGCACAAAATGTGTTGCAATAGGAAGCATATGCCGACACACCTGTTTGCCTCCTTTCTACCCATTATTATTATCGTTGACCAGATAGACATTGATCCCTGCCTCATTTCCTTAGCCTAGCTCTGACAGCTAGCTTTAGCTTAACGTAGTCAAATGACAAACAAAGGACAACAGCCAAAAATATCTTAATTCGACGAGCAGTAGAAGATACATAGCAACAACATGAATGATGATGAATTATAATATGGGTGGATAGTAAACTTGGCAGTGGAGATTCCCGTCCCGGGACTTGTTTGCTAGATAGCCAGCCGACTGGTGAGGGTTGTTTGTTTTATGGCATACACAATTTCAGCTATCATGTGCCTGACGTAAATACATTAGGTGTCCGCACGTGGTACAAGACGTCTATTGGCTTTTCCGAGATTTCCTGAGGTGTATTTATGCCTAATCTTCCCTTGTGAATAAGCACTACTTTGTGGAAATTTCGCAAACCTGAAACTAATCTTGAGTTTATACTGTAACGTTAACTGTTACCTTGACCAAACCACGTCGCGAAGGGCGAAGCGGATTATAATATGGGAAAATTCTATACATTGCAGCAACGTTACATGAAAAAGGAGTGTAACATACAGAAAATAAACTATCAGTCAGGTCACTATTAGATGGCATGCCACAAAAAAACAGAAACTGTACGTTTATTACCCATAACCGGTAATCCTCCTCTTTATGCTGCGTGCAGCCCAAGTCCAACAACCAAACGCCCCTATCTTTACTGACGCTAGCATACGTGCTAGCTAGCAGCTAATGTCATTATCCACAGCCAAGCTAACGTTAGCTGGCATAAACTGGTAGCTAGATACACGGACATTGGACAAACAATGCAGCGTGACACCTCATGGCACCCGGTGCCTTTATGTCATTAAAATGGCAAATAAGTCAAAATGTTCAAACGAACAACTTACGAGACTTGACTGCGGAGAAATCTTAGATCCCGGTCTTTACACACAATGGCCGGCGACTCCGTCTGTTTCTACCGGCTGCTAAGCTCCTTCACGGCCGTGGGCCGCTCCGCTCCTGTCCGCACTCGAAACCCCGTAACCACGGCGTTTCTGGAATATTCTTTTCTTTACCCTGGACCCATTTCTGATCACATTAGCCGATTTATGTCAAATGTACGTAGAAAAGGCAACTAATGACAACAAATTGATCAGTCTTTCGGTGTCATTCAGCCTTGCTGAGGTGACTCGCACTTTGTTTAGACCGAAATAAACTGGTGTTCATACCCGAAATGAGTGCGCGCACAGGCCACTTCCTGGCTAGCGCGCCCACGTGATCTCTCTCTCTCTCTCTCTCTCTCTCTCTCTCTCTCTCTCTCTCTCTCAAATGACAGTTCATTTACATTCTAAGCGCATTGAGATGATAAATTAAAGCATATTTCTTAGCTAAACTCCAAATGCCAGTAAGGGCATACAGTGCCTATGGAGTATAAGTAAGGCAGATAGCATGTGGTATCTCTTTAGCTCACAGACACAAACATGTGGCGTACATGTATTTTTCTGACAACCCATAAGGTTTAGGAGGTGCGGAATGAATTATGTACTAATGGAATAAAAGGGCTGGACTGTTTGTATGTAAATGTCGCACACACACTCTGATTTGACACAAAATAGTATGAGAAGTGATACAGTGATAAGCTGTGAATTGAATTGTCCAAATATGTCTTCTTAAGTGAAAACATTCAAAATTCCCATTCCCATATTAGGCTACTTTGAAAAGCATCTTGAATAGATGTCCCAGCTTGAAGACCATCTTCCAAAACCTGCATTCAGTTGTGTTCATGTCAGTGGTTGATATTCGGGTATTTATTTGACCCCGCAGTGGGGGCTGGTAGGGCTGTAGCCATGTGGAAACACGTGAGCACGGACCCCTACTATTTTTAGCCAAGATTACAGATGAAGGCTATACTCATAATGGTCACATTGTAAGCAATCCAAATCCTGATGCACAAATAAACAACTCCCACATCAAGCAATGGTCAGTGTTTCAAACTTTATTCACAGAACTGTACATGGTAAACCTTTTACACAGGCTTCTTTTGGTATTTTGGCTTTGGCAATTAGTTATCAAAACTGTGACTACCAGTTGCTGGCTGGTCTGAGAAAACGTGTACAAAGTTAGTTTTATATTTATATATATTCTCAAAAACTGGCACTATTCCTTTTCACACACAGCATCAAGCAAACAGTACATGAGCAAACATACAAGACACTGACATGTTGTAAGGCACAATTAAACACTGTATTATATACACTGCAGAATACTATACTTTATGTAACTTCAGAAAAAATGTATACTACTGCAGATGTTTCATATTCCATTACATTTGTAATACCGACTATTTAACATTCATTATATAGTTAATTTGTGCATCTCAGAGTTTGCAGGGTTGAAAATTCATCCAATGAACATAAAAGCAGGATCCAGAGCTGATTTACTGCTCTAGATCATACTTGTGTAATGTCAGTGCAGACGTCCTCGTATTCCTGATAGAGGCTGTTGTGTGAGCAGGATAATATTTTGTGGGCTCAGCAGGGTCAAACAGTTATGATACACTTGTGATTTTCACATCTGAATAATCCATTGCTCTATCATATCACTCATCATGTATAAGGACAGATATCACCACTACGAAAAACTGAAAAGAGTAATCCTCTGATGCCCAGCACCACTAGGTTTGTTATCTGAAACACTTCATTTGAAATGTTTGCATTCTTTAATCCTATTCTATATTGATATTGAAAAGAGGTGCCCTAAAAACATACAATCGCTGCCTATCTATAATCATAGGCAGCCATAATTCCATACCTCTTAAACATCTGGTCTCTGTAGTTTGGTTGATTTAAAAATAAAATAAAATAAAATAAAATAAAATAAAATAAAATAAAATAAACTATTTGAAATCAGACAAACTTTGCAAGTGACATTATGAGGAAAGTGTTTTTATATTTGAAAACTGATTGAAATCATTTGAAATACATGTCAGACATTTTACACATCCCAAAAAAATTCACATATTATTCGCAAAGCGATATAACCACCAATCCACTTGTCCAACACGTATTTTGCCCAGTGAAGGCTTTCGCCAGGTTGATGAGGCTGAAGAAAATCACTGAATAAAACTATGAAGGACTTGTTTCCCCTGTGAGTCAGAGCACCAGGCTACTGGCAAGTGTTGTATATTTGGATTTGCTTGTTGATGTCGTTGAGGATGGCTTTCATCTTGTCCTCCAGGCCATCCAGCTGACGAGCCTTCCCCTCCAATGTCTTCTGGTTTTCCTCATAGTCTTTTTCCAACTCTGTGGGAACCAGGGATTTCAGGAATGGTTACACACCTAGGTATTACCATCATTTAGTGCTACTGCAATTCATTCCAGATTTAATGCCTAAAACTATAGCTTGAGGACTGGAAGAGTGGCTGATCCTTTTTTTATGTTCGTTCATTGGAATGTGTGTCTAAATGCTTATATGAAAACATGAATAATGTAAATATCAACTCTTAACAGGCTTGGAATCCTTGCAAATCAAGTTCAAACCTAAATTCTTGATCTTATTCTCTTGCCATTTTTATTTGTACGCACACACACACATACCTGCTAGTCTCTGGAGCTTGTTCTGGGCGTCTCTAAGCAGTTCCTTGGCTTCATCTCTGAGGCTCTCCGCCCTTTTCTTGGCATCCTGCACAGCCTTGGCTTTGGTGTCGACCCGCTGCTGCACCTCAAAGTATTTATCTGTCAACTGGCCATCCAGGATCTGGAGGTCAAGACAGGATGAAGGTTTAACGCTAATGGTTACGCAGGTTTTTAGACGAAGCAAACTGCGTGCACACACACCCACATGAAGGCGCACACACACACACATACACACCTGTTTGGCCTCGTTTGCCTTGTCCCGCGCCATGGTGGCCGTCTCTTCTGCTCGGGCTGCGGCCATGCTGTTGTTGGCCCGTTTGGTCTTCAAGGCGTCGATCTCACGTCCCAAAGTGCCCAGGCGGTCCATGGCGTCATTCAGGTTCTTCTCATTGTGGGACGTCTCCGACTCGATCTGAAGACAGCATGCACATCATCACATAGGGACACAGACTTTGCTGTTGTTGGATTCCAACATTATAAACATCACTGTGTTTCCACTAGTCTAGGTGCCAGGATGGAATTTTATACAAATTTAGCCCATTAGGCTTGTATGTAAAAACCTATTCTCACAAGTTTGAATGTGGGTAGGCTATAATATTAACATGGTGGTATCAATGAACTGTTGTCACCGTCCTTGTAAAGCAGGGGTTTTGTTGTGACATTTGCAGGAATGTGATTTGATTCTGTTACAATGCAACTATTTCAGCTATTATGCTTGTACCAAACTTATTTAAAGGGGCATTAAGGCATCTTTTACTTTTATCAAATTCTATCAAACAGCAGAAATTGCAACAACACTAACAGGTCTCCTACTCAATCCCCTCTCCTCTCATCCTCTTGAATTATGGTAGCCTGTAATTGACACAAAGTCTATAAAATTGTATTTTCAGAAATTCGTGATTTAGCGAGCAAATTAGAGTAGCAGCATCTAATATCCAATATCTAATATCTAGAAATCTCTAAGGAATAGATAATTGGCATAAAAAATACACAATAAATAATATTGCGATGTCATTTGCCTTTTTGGTTTGAGAATAAAATGTAAAAGAGGTAAGTTGTTAGTCTTCAATCTCAGCACCCGGTGATGTAATTGTTTAGTCACTGGTAAACATCCAGAGCCCTATCAGCCCCACCAGACATATTATTGTTTTGTTTTGTTCACTGGGGCAGTAAAAATCTTACTCATTGTTCTTTTAAGCTCCATTCAGGCACACAGTATGAATTTGGTTTTCCGTGGGTTACCTGTGCCAGTCGAGCCTCGGTCTCCCCGATGTCGGCCCTGGCCCTCGCTATGGCCTTCTCTGCTGAGGCCTGAGCCGTCTTTGCATCCACCAGGGCCTGTTTCACCGTCTCTGCTGTGGTCTTCACCCCCTCAGCACGGTGCCTGACAAACAAGGTTATATTATTAAGCCACATAAGATTTCTTTCATATTTTGCTATTTTAGAAAACACAATAAAATCAAACATAGAGAGAGAGAGAGGGAGACTACCTGGCCCTCTTGGCATCCAGCAAGAGTTGCTCTGCTTTGCGGACATCATCGTGCGTCTGTTCCAGGATGGCGTCCACATTGGAAAGGCTGCGAACGCGATCCTTGATTTCGTCAGCCAGGTGTCTGATCTGCTGGGGCGAGGCAGGGATGGAGAGGTCCAACACGTGGTTCGCCACCGCCTCAATACTGTCTGGGTCCGCACCCTCCTCTGAGGAGAAAAACATGATGTGGAAGACATTCTATTTGAGGCTTGATTTAGGCACAAAATGACTGTGAATGAATGATTAGAGTGACACACTTCTGTCAGATGCTCTTGGTGGCAAAGTAGCAGCACATCAGCGAGATTTCTACAATGGCTGTAACATGTTCAGTGATTTATATTGTATGAGGCCAGCAAGTTGGCAGTGGGTGAATCCACAGGAGACTCACGGGTAAGGAAGTCTCGGATCTGTTTGATGAGGTCTCTCAGGTCGTTGTTGGAGCGCTCTACTTTGTTCTTGGTAGCTGTGGCTTTGTCCAGAGCTGCCTGGGCTTTACCCTTGGCCTCCTCTGCCTTAGTCTTAGCTTCTGCCACCTGAGTGAAAGGCAGAGAGAGTAGGAGAAGACATGGAAAACTGATAAACTGCTTACCAAGGCTATCATAAATACCTTTTAAGGTTAAAAAAAGACACTTATAGTGGCGGTGTTTGTTGTTATTGTTCCAGTAAAAACCTTACTTGCACTGTTATATATCATCAGTCTGTGATGTTTAGTGCATGGAACTCAAATCAAGGAGTTATTCTGTGATGAGGTGCTTTTTTTAGTGCAACAATGATTTCTTATTTCTCAGAATACTGCTGCACCCTTTACTCAAAATGCAACATCTCTTGGAGAACATCTTTTGCGTCTAAATCTCAGTGGAGATTTTTTTTTACCTATGCCTCTTCTACAATGAATTTCTCCCAGTATGAACTTTGGTCTAAAATGTGGAGCCTGGAAAGAAGCCCCATTGTCTTGGATTCTGTAAGGCTAACTCAAATGTTATAATGCTTCAGAGTGGGCTTTTCAACTGAGAGCAAAAGCACACATCTATCCGTAGAGTAACACTTGTGGCGCTAAATATGTGAAATAATTGAATTCATGAATTCTGCCATCATACCTTGGTGAAGAGCCCCTCCACCTCTCCCATGGCTTTGTTCAGTTCCCTCTCTGCGTGTTTGGCTCTCTCCAGTGCATTGTCAGCCACCGCTACGGCACCGTTACAGTTCAGGCCCCCACAGTGGCGGTTCCCCTCATCGTCACGGCAACCTGCACCCCCACAGGGGCTTTCGCCACAGGGTACATCACCTGGAGCCCCGCACACCTGGTGGGACATGTGTAAATGTATTTGTATTGATATAATCAACACAGCGTGTTACCTCAGTGCACAGGAATGGTGGAGGTGAAGTCAGGTAATGTTAGTCAGGGTGAGACCACACATGAGAAAATCATTTTCTACAATTAATGTCATATCTCTATTGAGCAGTGCCCATTTAATAAAAGGGAGTCTATTGTGAAAATCCTGTCACTTCTAGGCACTTTGAATTGATCAAACCTTCTCATTAATCTTCTTCATATCCAGGCCTTGTGCTCGGGTGTTGAGGTCTCCAAGGGCACGCTTGTTGGCGGCATTTTTACGGTTAAAATCGTCCTTCTTGGCGTTTATGAGGCGCTCAGTGCGGCGGCGAGTCTCTGCTGATTGGCTGACTGTGCTGGGCCTGGTGGTTGTTGATTGATTGGCTCGTCGCTCTGCATCGCGAGATTTGTTGTAGGAGCTACGGATGCTGTCATACGCGCCTGGAGGAAGGTGTGGAGAAGAGGCCAAAGTAAATATTCATTTGCACATTCATTTGAAAGGAGTCGTGTTGTGATAGTAAGTTTGAGGCCAGTTAGGCCTGTGGGTTCTTGACTCGCGATGGGATAGACAAGTGGAAAAGGAAAGAATGATGGGTATAAGAACATGACATAAAAAGGACTGGAAGAGTAATAGAGAAGAGCTTTATTATAAAAACATTTATCAAGTTTGTCTGGCCAAGTAACATTAAGAGAGGAGTAGCTAATACTGTGAACCCTCTTGCTACTAACTACAAAAATGCAACCTAGTAGCAATAAGCTATCTTGGTTAGCTAGTTAGCCTAGCTTAGCATCCAAGTCAGAACTAGATCCACACAAGCTAGACCGCTGACCTTCTCAGCTCATGAAAGCCACAGTAATTTAAAAGAAAAAAATCATTTTCTATTTGACCTTCAGTTCCTTCCTGGCTGTTCAAATTTAGCTAATTTGCACTTCAAAAAACGTTGGGTCTTTGACTCCAATGTGCGTGACCGCTTTGAGGTGCATGAATTGGCAGATAGGCAAGAGAAAGAAAATGAGTGAGGGGGGATTTTATGAGAAGGAAGAATTAAGGATGGAGTTTGAATTGGAGGATGGAGGGAACATAATAGAGCATGAACATTTAAGTAGGAGGGTGAAAGACTGTATAAGGATATTTGGAAGCTGTCCGTCATGTTTCTCACCCAGGAAGTTGGAGTTTTTGAGGATGTCCAGATGTCGGTGCAGCTGCTCTGAGGTGAGGTTTAGTTCTCTGGCCTCTCTCTCCAGGGCACTCAGCTCCTTGCTCGCCTCAGAGTTGCTATCCTGTACGATGGTCAGGTCGCCCTCCAGACGGTTCAGGGTGTCAGTGGTCTCACCAATCTGCGCCCTATTAGGAAAAATACAAAGTTGATAAATGATCTAAACTGTCATCTCAATACATACTTTTAGAGTTCAAAGTGATTTGATAGATTTGATTTGTATATTGTCTTAAAATCTTGTTTTACTGAATAAATCTGACAATGGGCGAGAAAATTTATCTTATCTCCAAAGCAAATCAAATAATTTTCTTAAATCAAGTGTCATTTTCTAGGTAATGAGCTGCCTCATTTAACCATTGTTCACTGACTATCTCACCCAATAGGCAAAATTGTTCACTTCGCAATATTCACAATATTTTATGATTCAACAATGCTACCCCAAATGACTTGTTAAAGTGGACGTTTCTGCTACATGAATCAAATGTTAAATGCAAAGCAAGTACAACAGCTCTACCTCAGGTCTTCAATAAGCTCCATCAAGGTGGCAACGGCTGCAGCAGTAGCATTACGGGCGTTAACAATACCCTGGGCCTGTGCCAGTTTCTCCTCCAGATCCCTGAAGGCCTTCTCATAGGCCCCAGTAAGCCCAGTGGTCTGGATCTCATGGGCCCGCTCCGCTAGAGCCTTGGTGCGCACTGCCAAGTCCTGTTAAGGAGAGAGAATATTCATGATGACGTCTCCTTGGCAGTCAGATACCATAAACCTCATATCCATATGCACTTGTCTCCTGAGAGGATGTAAATGTCCAATTCCACTTTCCACTTTGCGATGACGCTTTCTATACTATACTTGTGCAGTAGCTCCACTGGGAGGTTAACATTCATTATGTAGTGACAAATTCTATGCTTCTCATAGTCACAGGTATTATTCAGCATTAATTCATACTAATGTCAGGTATTCCTGTAATGTTACATGCCTAGCTGAAAAAGCCAGGGGTATGTAGAACACTGTGTATGCCATACAAAAAATATTATTACCAAGAGAACAGTGATGTGTGTGAGTGCAATGACATGGACCCTGGTATTGTGCACATTATACCTCATAGCCAGTATCTTGCTTAGTGCACTATATCTCAATATGCAAAGTCAGTATTGTTTATTCTTATCAGTTCAAGACCTCCTTAGGGAGTCAGCATTAGTCAGAAATCCACTACAAAAGCTTTCAGTTAATCTGTAGAATTTGTTGCACAAGATGTTGAGTAATTCCTATACTGACCTGCTGTCTGCATTGACTAAGCTCTTTGAGTCTAACTTGAATCAAACCCTTCACTTTTAATCCTCACTGCCTTGACCTCCTCTTCTGATGTCACCCAGCACGACAACATATAGCAGATTAGTTTGCTTCCGATGAAATTGTACCTGGACAATGCGATCCCAGTCGCCGAAGCACTGGTGGCAGGGCTTGCAGTTGGGGAACTGGCCAGAGAAGCCTCTGGCACACTGGTCGCAACGGACACCCGACACCCCCTGCTGGCAGACACAGTGGCCGGTCACCCGGTTGCACTGAGACGTCTCAATACCACGCCAGTCACAGTCACAAGCTGCAAAGGAGGGAGGGAAGAAAAATAAGTGTTAGAGAGTTTAATATTCTGTGCAATAGACGTGTAACAATAGGTAAAAGACAGCACAGTGTGTGGTGCATATTTGACACCATATTACCAAAAAATAGATAGACACCACATTTTGTCACACTGGGTCCCAGGGTCTCCATTGATGATTTGTCATAGGGTCTCACTCTAATATTATTAACTTTTGCACAATATCCTTTGGTCTTTTCATTATGTTTGCAGCAACTAAACTGGGTCCTGAGAGTTTTGTTTATGTCTTCTACACACCTCTGCATTGGGTCCTGGGGTCGCCCCAGTAGTTCTCCTGACAGTCTGTGCAGGTCTTCCCTCCAAAGCCATCACGACACTGACACTGGCCAGTGAACTGTAGGACAGAGAAGGGGAAAATAGCAGCATGACACACCATCACAATCATGATGTCAATGTGTTTGAGTCCAAGCAATACTGTACCTCGTTACATGAGGAGGTGACGGAGTTGTTGGGGTCACAGCCGCAGGGCTCGCAGCCCCTCCCGTTGGCCAGGTTCCAGTGGTTAGGGGCGCAGTGGTCGCATGTCAGACCAATGACATTAGGTAGACACTGGCACTGCCCGGTAGCACGCTGGCACACACACTCATCACGCTCCATACACTGGCTGCTTTCAGTACCCAGGAAGTTACATGTGCACTCTGAAAGGGGGATATTTCATTAGGACTGTCAAG
Source organism: Holocentrus rufus (assembly GCA_900302615.1). Taxonomy (NCBI): domain Eukaryota; kingdom Metazoa; phylum Chordata; class Actinopteri; order Holocentriformes; family Holocentridae; genus Holocentrus; species Holocentrus rufus. The sequence goes on from OMLF01011332.1 coordinate 78,699, forward strand.
GTGCTAAAACAAAACACATCTGTGTACCTATCACTTCCACGCATATGCTATTTCTGTTTGTAAATCCAATATTGTGAGTAGCTAGCTAGCTGGACATATTTGTGCACATATGTTACTCACTTCTGCAGTTGCGTCGGGAAGCGTCCCCGTAATAACCGCTCTTGCAGATGCCACAGTTGGGGCCCTCGGTGTTGTAGAGACACTTCCTGCACTCTCCGGTACGCCTGTCGCAAGCATCCATGTCCGACATGTCAATGTTGTTGTTGCACTGGCATGGCTGGCAGCGCCCACCTGGCTGGGAGGGGTTGCCGTAATAACCCGGGGCACAGTCCTCACATCGGGAGCCTAAGTAGGGAAGGAAGGGAAGGCAAAATAGGGAGGAGAATAAGACACTAACCAAGGAGCGATGGAGATCAATTGAAGGGAAGATTTGATAGTTGCAAAACTATTTTTTTGTTGTTGTTTTGCGGTTGGCTTGTTTTGACCATGACAAGGGTTGAAGTGCTCTACAGGATTCTTCAAGCTGTTTTCAGGGTGGATCCACCTTAGGTATCATCAGTTACTACAAGGCTGTCATCACAAAGTCCTAGACCTGGATTAAAATGTTTTTTTGTTTTTTTTTCTCCAGTGGACAATTGTATTGAAAAAATAAATGAATCTGGCACTCAGCCTAACTCATCTGCATGAAACCATCACATATCTTTCATCAAAAAAGGTGCAGGTTATACAAATTGTTACCAGTATAAGTATTGTTATCCTCTTAGTCAATGGGGTTTCATTGGTTAAGGGTCTTTGTAATCACACTCTTCCTCAGTGGATTATTTACAACATACTATTAAACTAGTTGATTTTACAATAGATTATGATGTTAGTTTGTACAAGAATATAGCTGTCATTTAAATTCAAAGACCTTGGTATTTTGTTGCATGATGTCTCGGTCCTCCTTACAGCAACATCCTAATTTGTCCCACAACAGTATAATTCACTGTACCACATATTTTATTTGGCTGTATCTGAACCATAGAAGTCAAACCCCATAGCTATACACCAGCATAGTCAATATAATAGAACCAGACTTAGTGAACCATTAATTTGGTCCAATGTGATGGCTCTCTTCTCACTTGTACCTTCATTGTAGACTCAGACAAAAAACTATTTGAATCCAGCTGACTCCTGCTGGAATGGGAAGATAGAGGGAAAGGGAGTATAGAGTAGAGGGTTTAGGTAGGAAGGAGTAGATGAGAGGGCAGGGAGGGTTAGAGAGTGTGGTGACAAAAGAAGAGCTGAGATAGAGGGAGGTGAAGTAGAAACATGATGTTGAAGGGAGGAAAGAGAGAGAGGGGGCAGAGAGAAATGGAAGTAGTGGGTAGTTAGGTAGAGGGAAGAGGGGAAGTTGTAGGAAAGGTGGAGAAATTGTTGAGTCTCCCAAGCAGCCTGGAGCTGCTGGATGTTTATCTTCAGCAGCAGAAAGACAGAGAACACCAACAAAACACAAATATCTACTGACTTTCATTCCTCCTTCCTCCCACTCCCTCTCTGCTCTTATTTTCGTTATTTCAACAGACATTGACCGCCCTGTTGCACAGGTTGGACAGACAAAACATGATGACAGAGTAGATATCCAAAGGGCCAATAGCCTTAAGGGTTGCTCCATTGCGCCTCATCAAAAGTAAAGCACACTGCGGATTGCTGAGCTGGCTGTAGCAGTAAAGCAGCCTAGCAGAGCGGAACAGGCTCTGACAGTAAAAGTGAGCCAGGCCGGTAAGAAGTGACACTGATGGATTTTTATGGCCGTGTGGCTGTATTGGTAGGTCAATACAGCTCTATCTCTCTGTGAAAAATGACTGCTCCCCCCACCTCACAACATCGTTTGTTACAATACATGATCAGTGATTAAACCCATTCAACACAGGAGAGATAGAAGCTGACCCAGATTCAGAATCAACCAACGCATTCACCCGTATCTGCACCTGTGCCCATGTTACCCTTTTTCCACAAGGTGACATCTCCTTTTTCCAGCTTTGATGGATTAAATATGGAGAGACAGGGTCAGCCAAGTGCTGTGTGTTCAGCTCGCTAATGTTGGGATGGGCAGTATGAGAAAGCACACTTTTTTAATGGCTAAATGATGATTCTGGGTCAGGTCCTCAAATAGGGAGCATTTACACAGACCTGGTTCAAAATGTTTTAGAAATGACTTAACAAACACCTCAGGTATCAGATTAGCAGATTTTAGGGAACTTCATCTGGACCAATCATGCCATATACAGTACAACACAATCAATTAATTACACAAAGGCATCTGCAATAATTTGAAACCATTCTTTTTTTTGAGCCAGGTCTAACACAGGCAGGAGTGCACTGTGGCACAGCACCGTTGACGGGATGGGTGCTGAAGCCATGCATAGGTAGGGTTGGTAGGGCAGGAGGGGAGTG
>OMLF01011333.1:0-27054 GCA_900302615.1 Holocentrus rufus
CCCGCGCCCTCCTGCTGCTGCTGTTGCTGCTGATCCTCCTCTTCTTCATCCTCCTCCTCCTCCTCCTCTTCTTCCTCCTCCTCCTCCTCTTCCGGCGGCTGCACTCGTGCTCTTTTGGGTCTCTGTGCGATGTCCTCTCCTCCTTTGCGTCTCCGTTTCCCTGAGGCTGCGGCCTTGCCCTTGGCGAGGAGGTGAACTGATAAGCAAGGGGCCTTGCTGTAGTCGTGGTCTCCCCCCTCCACGTACTTCTCCATCTCCGACTCGGAGCTGTTCTCGCTGTCGGACGACGACGAGGAAGAGGAAGAGGAGGACGAAGAAGACAGCGAGGACGACTCCGATGAGGAGCTGTTGGACCCAGACCCGTCCTCGTCGTCGTTAGACGGCGGCGCTCCTCGCCTGTGGCTCTGTCTGGATCCATTGGTCAGAGGCAAGTTTCGCTGGTGCCCTGATGCAACACAAGAAAACACGTTTCACTTCTGCACCACAGTGATGATGTCACATTCACCTGTCCAGCTGTGATGATGTCACTCTAAACGCATCAGAAGTTTCATGTAGAGAGCAGGATTTGATTTTTGACATGTAAGGGTGTTATGGTTCTGAAACTGGAGCGGAGCCCGAGGTTTGTAAACTCATGGTCTCACTTCTCAGTTTGTTCAGCTTGAACTGTCCCTTTAACAACAACTGTGTGGCATAATCATGGCATATTTATTTATATACTCCCGTGAAAAAGATATTTTAATCTCAAGGAACTTCCTGATTAAATAAAGGTTAAATATTTTGGTCCAATAATGATGAAATAACTTCAAGAGGTCAAAGTTTTGTTGGCTTAATTTTTCCAAGAGGGCTAGCAGAGAAAATCCTGCAATCCTAAATTAGGTGCATTAATAAAAGGCATGGTTACTTTTGATCAACAAACAACTGTGGCATTTTTCTCTTTGGAGAATCATTACACCCCTATGAGACTCTGAAAGAACTAATAATACAGTATCCTCAGGGTTTTAGCTTGTGATACCTGTCTTCTTCACTGGCGTGGCTTGGCTGCGGGTCACCCGGTGGGGCCCTTGGCTTCTGCTCGTCCCTGAACTGGAGGAGGAGGGCTGGCTGTCCTCGTCCACTGCTACACTGCTGCTTTCTGGAGCTGAAACGACACCGACAGCACAGCGCTGACTACCAGCCCAGCGAGTCCCAGCAAAGCCCCGGGCACCACAGAGACCCATAAAAACACACAGAGAGGCGCAACACTGCGGTCATACCCTGATATGGCCTGTGAGAACGATTCTTGGATGAGGTCTGGGATTTTTTTGGCTTTGACGTCTTCCCTGACTTGTGCTTCCCTTTAGGGCTGAACATGAGAGAGGAGAGAGAGAAAAGCAGCGTGATTTCCCGAGGAATTAAAGATAACTACAATCTGCGTGCTGGAATGAAACAGATAGTCTGATAAAGTGCTGAGTGGAGACGGTGAACAAGGTTCGGTACCTGGGGGATGGACTGGTGGGAGGAGAGCTGCCTCCGCTGTGCAGCCTCTTCCTGTAGCTGAGTCTCTGGTGAGTCCGCCGCTGATGCTGAATGGCCGACTTGTGGTCTGAGATGATGGAGATGATGTGTCTTTCAAAGAAGGCTGACAGGCTGAGAGTCATACTGTAGATCTAGATTAAAAAAAAAAAAAAAACAGCAAAATGAAACAGATGACAAGTGCCCCCGAGACAGACTTCAGTCGCAGATGTTGCTTGATAGAATTATGTCCTCGTCCCGGGGCAGCTGCTTTACCTGTGACTTCTTGTTTGGAGTGTATGCCTTAGAGTTGCTGAAAATGAGGCGAATGTCTTTGGCAAACTCCATAGGGTTCTCGTAATTCCCTGCAATTAGTGTCTCTGACACCGTGCCCAGATCCATGGGAGTGTCGATGATGTCTCGATAGTCCTGAACAAAGACAGGGTAAGATGTTGAGACGAGAGGGGACTGGAAGGTTTTAAAGAGGCACGTTTCAATCTGAGCGCTGCTTAAAATAGATCCCTCTAATGTTGTGTTATTTCAACTCAATCGTCGGTCTTATCATTTCAAGTAATTCCAGATCGTCTCACCGGGTAAGCGAAGAGATCCACAGGCTGTCTGAAGGGCTCCGAATCTGAAGACACCATCATCCGACGCAGCAGCTCCCGACACTGGCCTCGCCACGCCTTCACGTCCAACACCACGCCCCGCCTCTTTGAATTCGAACTGGACGCCTGGCAGGGCGAGAGAGAAGAGAGAGAGAGAGAGAGAGCGGAAAATTAACCTTCATGAAGAGAGGGTGTTCTGTCCTCAAGTGGGCTTTCAAAGCACTGAGCTGAACTCCTGGGAGATGCGCGTCTAATTCTTGGAGTCTGAAGCTCGATGATGCTGCTGTGAGACGGATTCATGCGGCGCTCCGGTGTCACTCACCCGATGTCCTGTAGACGTCCCCGGAGTGTCGGAGTCCACATCCACGTCAAGTGCCTACAAAGAAAAGAAACAAACCCGGATTGCCATTTCTATTCAAAGACATTCCATTTCAAAGACGAAAGAAGTGCAAAAGGCCGACTCTACCTCTCCTCCGCTGCTGACCTCAGACTTCAGTTTGCGATACAGATCCAGGATGTCTGTGCAGCTCTGGTCCCTGGAGGAAAACAGAGGGCCGAACAGTTGGTTGCAACGCGAGGAAAGAGACGACGTGTTCATCTGACTTGCAAAGCTGAGTGGAGTCCTTACCCGATGTAGCGAAGGAGCACGTCGGTCACCACCTTGGCAGCAGCCACGATGGGGCTCTGGGGCTCGTTGAAAGTGCGGGCGTTGTGCTCAATGTAGCGCACCTCCCACATTAACGCCGAGATCCGCCTGCGGGAGAAAAGACGACCGGGATTTGAAACGCGACTGTCTGTGCAGCCGGGGGTCTCAAAACGCGATGCTGTGAAGTGTGTGAGCTGTACCTGTAGAAGCGGTTCTCCAGTCGTTTGCGGATAGTGCTGAGGTCAGTGGGGTAAGCCACCACAGTGCAGTACAGGGGGTAGTCCCGCAGGTCTACTGGCGATGCAAACGCCTTGGCTACATCTACGGACGAGCAGAATGTCAAACACATCAAAGACTGAGCTCGATCTTTATAATTCTTTAACATCCTTTTATCATCCTCTCTGGAACCCACCCAGCGTGAGGAGGTCGTCGATGCCGCGGATCACTCTCTCACAGTCCTCGTCCCGTGTGTGAGCGCCCCATTCTCCTTCCTGAGGACTGTAGAGGAGGGCCTTCACCTCCTCCTCCGACACCTCCACCCCGTCGCCGACCTGCTCTGGCAACGCAGCTGATGACATCACAAAAATGCGTCAGAAGGTGAAATGCTACTAAATGCATACAGAAAACTACGGTAGATTTCCCCTACAAATACTAGTTACATTTAACCAACGCTAGATAACAAGAAAAGTTGATATTTTCTGAAAACTGCATGCTTTGTCAAAAAAATTTCCTGTCACCAACCAAACATAACGGCATCATTTATTACCAGGGGATTTCTCATATTGTTACTACTGACCTTCCTCAGGAATTGGCTCCATGTCCCAGGGACTCATCTTCTCCCTCTCACCATTATCCCACCTGATGAGCAAACATTGCAACTCAACATTATGAAGTTATTTAACAACACTGCAAAATAAACTCAACTCATTAGATTAAAATTTAATGAACGAGGGTGTCAAGTCATTACAGCAGTGAATAATACGACGCTCTTGGTCTGATGATATATAAACAGAGCAAACAGAGAACACTGCAGACTGAGGATGTTCACGGCGTACACGTTACACAGCCACTTACTTCACGGCGTAGCACTGAAACAGGCTGTCTGGATACTCTGGCTGCAAAGGCTGCTGGTCCTCCACAGAGCCGAACCACCAGGCGTCATCGATGATGCTGCGGAATCTCATACCTGGAGGGGTTAACGTGGGATTGAAGATCAGCTGTGAATCACTTAACCTTTGTGTACAAATCTTGAAGAACAACAGGCTATCCAACACAATGAGCTGATTTGGCAGCACAAACCGCAGTTTCTATAAAGACAATTAGAAGATGGAGAAGTAGCGGCGACATGAGACGTGATGATGGAAGCTGGGGATCGACTAACCTGGCTGCCAGTTGTGCTCTTTTGCCTCGTTGTAAAACTGCTGTAGTACCAGGAAGTCGATGACATCAGGCATGTCATGGTACCTTGAGGGAGTGAAGAAGCAAAGGAAATATGTGTTTACTTTTACAAAAACATGAGCAGTAAATTTCAATCACTCATCAGTGAGTTGAAAATCACAAACGACCGGTAAAAATATTAAAAAAATGCTCACTTTAAGGAGAAAGACTCGTTGGTCATCTTCCCTGAGATTGGGTCCAAGAAGGCCAGTTTTAGGCAACAGAGAGTGGGCGGTCCCACCTCGTACTTAATTCCAACCACCTTCACTGACTCCTGGTCCTGAGGGGCAGAAAAAAATACAAAGAAGATGAATGAGGATGACAAAGTATAAAGTTTCTCAAAAAACGAAAATCAAATAAGAATTTTGGGTTTCCAATTAAGGCTAAAAAATAACAAAGTTTTAAATTTAACTTACAGAAACCTCTAATCATCCTATTTATGGTTTGTATTTCTGGTTTGTTTTCCATTCGAAATTAAAAAAATGTCAGACTGAACCCAGTTTTATATATTGAAAAGGACTAACAGTAGAATGTATTGATACATCTGTTGGGAACACTTTGCCCTTCTCCACTGCCTTCATGGTTGAACAAGTATTTCACTTAAAATGAAAATGTGCCTCACCCTGAGGTTGAGCTTGTTCCACGGCTGTTTCTGAGGGTTGATGCTGTAGGCCTTGGCCCTGCGCACAGCCCTGACGTAGGCCTGGTGGCCCTGTCTGAAGTAAATGAGCTGGAGGAACACAGGACAATAAGGTTCAGGACACAACGCAATAACATTTTATATGTACAAAAAAAAAAATCGCCCATATAAATGAGATGCCTTCTAGGGTGAATTCACAAAAGGTTTGCAGTTAAACACAAAATACACAGAGAAACATTGTGTGATTCACAAACCACTGGCAGTGCATGGAAAATGCACTTAACTGCGCTACACAAAAAATACAGTCCAAAAATACTGTCCAATACAGAAAGATCAGCTCCAAGCAGGACTCGCAAACAAGGTGGAATTAAGACCTTGTAAAAGTTGGAAAGAAGGAAAGGACTCGTGCACATGTTGCACCCTGGCAAACTGGTGTTTTTGGATACTATTTGAGAGAACAAGTGCCCTGAGTTCAGAGTTCGAACTTCGGAAAGAAGCTGTGTGATCTGCTGTGTTCAGTGTGTCTGCAGGATGATGTGGCGACTGCACTGTAGAAACTCAGAAACTGTGCAGAATACAGAATTACAGCTAACCAGTTTTGGTATGCACAAAAGCACCAAAAAGAAGTTTCTGCAGCCTGGTGCTAATATAGATATCCAAATTGGATGAACCATGCATAACTGAGCAGTACTTTGAACATGTGCACCACCTGCCACCTTCAGATGACTACAGGGATTTAATAAACACATAAAGATCTGGCTCAGTACAGACTCCTTTTTTGCAATCAGTGCAAACTGTGTTGGCATATCTAAGCAATTACTTAATTTGCATAGTGTCTTTAGTGAACTGGACATCAAGACACTTGCATGTACAACTGAAGCATTTAAAAAACATGATATATGCGGTCCTTATTCAATTTTTGTGAATTCACACATTCATTTCACTGATATTTCTGGGTTTTCCTCTGAGATGAGGATATCACACTTCTTACCTCGTCTCCCATCTGCGGGACAAAAGGAGAGCGGCGTGGGATAGTCTCCATTATCCAGGACGGGGGCAGCCACTCCTCCGCATCCACTCCAGCCAGAGAGGAGGTGGGTTTCTGAGTACAGTCAGACATTATTCATGATGTAAAATGACTTCTGCTTTACTGCAGTGAGTACAGCACAACTGGACAGGTTCTCAGGGTCAGTGTGGGAGCTGCAGGTAACGTCAGCTCACCTGTTTGGTCTGTTTGGGCTTCTTCTTCTTCTTCTCGTTCTCTCTCCTCTTGGCCTGGGCGTCTGCATCCCCCTCCTCCTCCTCGGAGCTGCTGTAACCTGCAGGCTGCACCGGCCTCCTGGTCGGTCGCTTAGGGGGCTGGAGGTTGATTCCCGCATCGGCCGTCCAATCAGAATATTCACTGGAGGAGTCGCTGAAAGGGGAAGAGAGGTGTTGGTAGGTGACAGAATACAAAGCTGACACTGGCTGAGAAAAGGTCCCAGTGAAAGATATTTACCTGGAGCTGCTGTCGCTCTGCCACTGAGCTTCACCGTCCGACGAAGCGTCGCTGGGCTCCGCCTGCTCTGCCGCCTGCCGACAGACGCACAGAAAGCGCCGCTCATTATAAAGCAAGATCATCTGATAGTGTTCAGCTGTTTCATCAACGGCTCCAGCTGCACCACAGCATGTCCTTTGTTTTCTATCTGTGGCACCAGTGAGAGCATATCATGGGAGATCTTTATCCTCCCTGTTAAACTGACACCTTTGATGTATCACTAAAATGGTTTAACTTTGAAATGATAATGATGATACTGATACCAACTGTGAAAATTAAAAGGATATTTAAAATAATGCAATGTGATTTTCTTAAAGAAAATTTATGAACCATAAAAACCTATAAATCTACTTACTTTTACGTTATTTTGATAAAGTAACTGAAGAAAAACATGTTTCTATGAAAGGTATGCAACTCTTTTAAACCAGTTTCTAGACAGACAAATTCTTAACTGTCATCTATATTTAATGGCTGAGAACTCTATTTTCATTAAGCTACATTCTGCCATCAGTAACAGCGCAGCATTTTTTGAAACACTGATCAATTGATCACCAGAGGAATATGAAGAACATACAGGGTTCAATTCAGAGTTTGACTTGCCCTGCTAAAGGCAAACCTGAGGTGATGAATATGTAAACTAAGGCACATCCACCTTCACATTACAGTAAGTGGATTCTGACTCTTACAATACCAGTAACTCAAAACTGAACTAAATGTGAACTCAACAAAAACAATTTCATTTTATCTTACAAATAAAATAATCTCAGACTAGTGAATCCTTGACCACTTGATGCTTATTGCACAGACTGCCTCCTCTGCCTCCGTACTCCCACCCTCCATCACTCAAGCCAGCCAGTTAAATTTTTAAGGTGTCGTGAAAAGAGACAGTGTGATCGGGGCACATGGAGGGCGGCGAGCAAGTTAAACATTGGCCCTGAGCCTCCGGTGTTTGCACACGGATGGGGCTGAGCTCGCCGGGGTGTGCCGTCTTTTGAAGCTGATGTGCAGAGCCACATCACACAGCCGACGACACTCCAGTGTGTCTCCAGGTAAAATGTGCGCTTTCCATTTTGGCGACAAGCGCTGCCTTGAGCTCAGGATGTGGACAGAGTGTCTGACAGATGTGGGAATATCTCACATCTTCGTCTGCAGCTGCCTGGTGCAGTTTTTTTTAACAGCAGAGATGCACCAAAGAATATTTATATCCTGATGCAGGAAAAGGCTCGATCAAGGACGGTTTCCACCATGATGTGGACTTTACAAACATTACTGATGCCATCAACTGCATGCGAGACACCATCAGGGCGCTAAAAGCATGAGACTAGAATCATATTATGGAAAAAAGATAATGTCCTGTGAATATTCAAATCGGATGCAATGCAGAAATGGCCGCAACATCTCGCCGCAAAGTTTTGTGCTGCAGCTGATATCAAACACATTTTAACTAATGTTAAGACGACATACTGGCAATTCAATCTTACTGTGTTGCCATCCAACCAAAACCAGATTAGAATGGACACAAAATGTAGACGGAATTCCTCAGCAAAAAAGCATAAAAGAAAGGGAAGCCCAGGATCCCATTTTCCACCATGCTGATGATAAGGACAAATTTAACACAGTCTGAAACATGTCAATAATAATTTGCTCCCCACATACAATATAGAAATCATATTATATTTGCAGATGTAGGTTATAGTGAATCTGACTGCAGATTTTTTTGTGAAAATTTGTTGTGCATCTTGTAACCTTGCCACTGCTAAATAAAACGTCTTGTGGAAAGACTGCGGGGCTTACATCTCCATCGCTGTCGGAGTCTATCTGGCTGTCCGAGTGGCGCCGGGTGCTGGGGTTTCTCGTCCGGTTCCCGAGACGGCGGACTTGAGCTGAGCGGGTCTGATAGGCGTGACGCTGCTGCTGCTTCTTGTTGGTCGGCCGCAGGGAGCGCATGCGTGACGTCAGCAGCTCGGTCTGCACTCACGGAGGGGAAGAGGGTGAACATGAGTACAGCAGGAATTAAATCACAAAGATGGTGCATTTCTTATAAATTGTGAAAAAAAAAAAGTGCTGAAGAGCAGTGTGTAGGCGGCAAGAACCTTGGGTGTGGTGGTTGCTGGTTTCTTCCTTTTCTCTGCGTTGTACAAGGAACACTCCACCTCGCCTTTGGCTTGTCTGCACTCCTCCATTACCCTGGGTAAAAATGGATTATTTACATCATAAATAGAGGCACTTCATGCACTTACCTCCCAACTGGTGGGGATAATTTCTCTGACTTATGTTGATAAATGTTCCCTGTATCAAAAGCTTTCACTGAGAACACAAATTCAACTGTTTTGAGTCAAAAAAAAAAACTTTGAAGCCTGGGGAAATTCACTGTCTGCCTCACCTATACACCCCTTGCGGCACCTCGTTGACCACCACCCTCCGGCTCCAGGCCAGCAGGTCCCTCTCGGTGGCGACCTGACTGCGGAGAGCGTTATGCTGCATCTGCCAAACCCCCTCCACCTGCCCACTCCTTCTTGGGTTCACAACAGGGGACGAGTCCACCACCTCTGCTGCTTGACCAGCTAAAAGGAAGCAGAGATTTAGTTCATGATGACATTCCTGTGTTTCCTTACTGTTTAACATTACTGCAGATTATCTTTCAGCACTTTTATCACTTTATGGCAGATGCCATTTCTCCCCACGCGTGTTTGAAATAAGCATCTTGCCATGATTCTTCTGTGATAGAGAGAGGGTTTGTCCTAATGTAACAGCAGAGAATATTAGCTATTAGTCGAATTAGAATTTTCTGGAGTTGTTTTCTATGCTGTTTGGAACCAAACAACAGTGAAAGGTAAAGTAAAAAAATAAGGGCAAAAATTTTAATCATGCTGAAACTGCCCGAAATAATCTTCTAATGTCCTCTGAACGTGCTACTATGCACCTTTTCTGTCTGTTAGATTTAACTCTTCCTAAGACCCCTTTCAGCCTCTGGACAGTCACGGCACAGTCAGACAGTTTTTGGACTTTGGCAGAGTGACAGAGGCACTCACAAAGCTCATATAGAAAGACGAGGAGTAGGAAAACCAAAACACTGGAGACAGCTGAGAAACAAAGCTGATAGATACATGAGGAAAGACATGTTGTCCACCAGCGATGTGAGTCACTGGTCACACCCGAACAGGTCAGTTTCTACAGCTTATAAAAAAAATTACCCCTGGGTCTACTGAATCAGGGCAAGGATGCATTTTATTGCTTATACACTCTAGTTTTATTTTTTGTAGGTGGGATCAATCTTTTTTAATGTTAAAAAACAACACAGTTTGGTTTTAAAGGACAGTAAACATACCCCCTGCAGCCTCAGGCTGTGCTTCAGCGTTCTGCTGCTCATCCTGCTGGTTCTGCAACTGTCTGATGAGATTGTCCAATATGCTTTCTCCGTTTTCTGCCGTTTGTTGGCCAATTACCTGCTCGACCACCTCTCCATCACCTAAGAAACAAAGAGGCAGATCTTGCATCAAGCCATGTGTTGATAATAGTTACTGAGTTATAACTAGTTATAACTAATTGTTTGTATTGAGGCAAGGTTGCCATGCTTTGTGAATGAAAGAGCAGGTTTTACTGTTAGCCATGTAGCCTAGCTGGGGGATCAGCTGCTCCTCCTTGCAGTTCTCCCTTCCTGGGACCAGCCGCTGGTAGTGAGGGGGGTGCGGATTCCCGTCAACATCCACAAGGAAAGGGGGAGGCATGAGATGTGGGGCCTGCTGCGTTTGCTCATCCAGGACGTAGTTGTTAGAGTCCCGGATAAGAGGCCGGAAGTCCGTGTGGAAGAACATGTGGTCAGGAATCTGGAGAGGAAAGAGGGTGAATTAGTGTCGATAATATGTGATAATGCTGTGAGACTTCACTGGTTGCTGTGTTTGTTCGCCGGTGCAGTTACCTTCTCGTAGGGTCTGCTGCAGCCGAAGCCGAAGATGAGCAAATGGCCATGAGAGTCAGTGCAGGCAAAATGCTGCCCATCAGCTGAGAACTTGCAGTCAAAAATAGCACCGTGGCCTTGCCCTTCAATCTGAAAAGAAAACAATTTGAATACAAACTCTGGTTATAGTGGATAAAAATTACACTTATTGATTGATTTAATTATTGTGTCACGCATAATAAATATGTGAAACATGGGTTCACAAGACACCAGAAATTACAAGGCAGAGTGCAGCACAAATGTTTCCATATATGTAATACTACAAAGTCCATCATCGACTTCATAGATCACACATATGAATACATAATATATGATCATAATTTAATGGATAAATCAATTAAACTAGCTCAAATTAGCTCATGTTACCTTCTTTTAAAAGCATCAGAGAAATAAATAAGATAACTTAAACACATCAAAATTAAACCATTCCATTTTTTTCACATTTTTCCATCATCTCTACACCAGAATATTTCAAGTACAAAAGAAAATTAAACTAATTTTCCATTTCTCCCAGATGACATAACTTAAAAATTATTTTGACTCTACCAGCCTCAGCAGTTAAAAGAAGGATGTCAGTTCTTAATTGGGCAACTAGAAACCTTCAAGATAAATGTAAAGTATCACATGGTTCAGGGTCATATTTGAAGTGCTGAATTTTGGTTTTTGGTTTTGTTTTGGATAAAACCTTGTTCTTCACTTTATTAACACATACTGTAAATTGTTTCAGTAGATATACTGTAAATAGATCAAAGAGAGCATCATTTTCATACTTACCATGTTGAAGAAGTTGCGGATCTTGGCTCCCTTGGTCAGGTCCCAGATGTAGATGTTGCCATCATGGCCGGCGGAAAGCATGATGCGGGAGTCAAACGGGTGAGCCTCCAGCACGAACACCTCATCGTCGTGACCCTTCAAACAGGAAGTCAACAAACGTCAAGAACGGCAGGTTTGTGCAAAATGCCGGGGTAATTTTTGATCCAAAGGGACCGCACAGTAGAACAACTCTGGTTTTCCACTCACAGACAAAACGTGCAGAAGCTGCCCCGTGGTGGAGTTCCACACTTTGAGAAGGTAGTTTGAGACTGCGGTGATGACGGTGCGGTCCGCGCGGTCCCAGGCCACCATGGTCACCACCAGCTTGGTTTTGTCGTCCCCGTTGACAGCAGAACTCCTGGAGGAAAACTCTGCATCAGACACTGCCCACTTGGCAATTTAACACTCAGGGGACAGTAAGTGGGGCCACAGCAGGGCAAAACCAAATACCTATTTTGGGGCCTTTAAGCTCCAGTTTGAAATATCATTAAATATCCGAAGCTTCAGTGTCAGCATGAGGCTGCAGCAGCAATTTGTTATGAAACCATGTGCAAGCTGTAGAAGCTGCTTGCAGTTTTAAGTGATTCACCAAACTGTAGTTGTGTGACAGGAAAGTTTTTTTTGGAACACATAGCACTCAACTTTCCGGGGGTCATATTTCCAAATATTACAATTATTCCTGACACTCTATCTTTTAGCCACTGCTGGTTTGAACTACTTAATAATATTCCTGGAGTATTTTTGGAGAGGTAATTAAAAAAAACCCTCCCTAAAAGCATCAGATCACTGATTTTGGTGTCAACTGCCATGGCAACAACCACAGCTCTGAATCTTTGAGGCGTTCAAGTCAGCCCTAGCCCACACTACTCAAACAGCAGGTGCTAATACCGACAGAAAGCCTATTTCTCCTCTCTTACCCGGGCAGCCTGGCAGCCATGTCTAAAGCAATGCTCTTCCACTCCTGTTGCTGGTAATGCCAGATCCTGGCGGTGCCGTCGCGACTGCCGCTCACAAACCTTAAACTGGAGAGACACACATGCCTGTTAGAGGCCCGGAGGCCACATAACAAGTAGTCTGGCATCTATAGAGACATGAATACACAAACTCACCTGTCACTGTTATTGCAGAACTGGACTACCACGACTTTATCCTACAAACAGAGAAGAAAAGCACACAATCTTGAGTACAGAGGCGGTGCTTCAGCCAAGATTTAAGTGTTAAGTCGTTAGCACAATTACAACGCAACATGTGTGTTCTGTTCCGTACCGCATGAGCGTCCATCTCAGAGAGCTTCATGGGAGTGTGAGCACCAAGGTAGTAGACCCTGATCACATGATCGGTGCCGCCAGTAGCCAGGAACATGCCACCTGTTAACAATGAACAGAAAATGACCGTAAAATGACCAGGAAGTGGCTGGAGCAAATCTAATGTAGGAAAAATATCCTCTGATGTAGAAGTTGCAAGCCACACTGCCAACAGCCATGTTCCCTTTTGCAAATCTATTCAAATGACTCAAGCTGAGAGTGTTTAGAGTTTTCTCAAAAACAATGGTGAGGCCAAACACACACAAAGTAAGATTTTGAATTGTTCAGTGCAGTTTCAGTACTAACAACTAGATGAGTGCACTCAGTAGACACACCCAACCAAATGCATAATCAACCAAGATGCATGCAAATGTACTGTTGCAAATTAGAACCACCTACCGCTACTGAAGGAGGAAGTGGAGACCTGAACGCCTGGGCGTGACCGCTCAATAAACTTGACTGGCTGGTCACTGAAGGAGGAAAAACATAATTGATTATCTACACAAGAAATAACAACAACAAAAAAAAAAACAAATGGGAGAGCCAAAAAAATAATATTCAGCCTACAACTGAAGTCTCAAATACTCACTTGAACGTCATGCTGATTGAATGCCACTGCCAGAAGCACACCATGCCATCTGCACCTGTGGAGGCCAGGTACCGCGTCGTCCCTTTGACTGCCGGACAAAACTAAGACAGGAGGAATTATTGGAGGTTAGTCACAAACAGCAACTTCTGGGAGTCATTCAGCCTCTGAAACTGTTAAACACAGCATAAGCATCAATTTCTTCTCTATTTGTCCTCTAATAGACTTGAACCTTAAGTCATGTTAACGGTTACTAAAACCCATATGACATTTTGAGAATATAAACTTCAATCTGCTGTCTGCTGTAATAAAGAGATATATGTAAGTTTAGCCAGTGCGCGAGATTCTTCCTTATCCACTTCTTTTGCCACTTTCATCTGAAGCACCTGTTTCAAAGACTTTTTATACCAGTGTTCAGAATTGTTTTTGAAATGAGAATATAAACTTCTCATCTTCCACGCACGTAAGACACTATATCTTTTGTCTGAAAATAAAAATTAGTGTCTGCAACAATGAACAATTATAGCAGGCCCTTGAAAGCAGATTGACTCATGCAGATCAGTTCACACCCCCCTTTTGACAAATACGGGTTTGCAATAAGTCAGATTAGTCTGAACTAGAAAAATTTGGGCTAGCTCACATCATGAGTTGAGTTCTTGCTGAGAAACGGTCACCTAAAACCCTTTCCTTTCATTTATTAATGTTTCTGGGGATGAATCTCACCTGTATGGAGGTGATGGAAGCAGCATGGCCCTGCAGGACAGTGATTGGGGCACAGGTACGCAGACACCACACTCTGATGACCTTGTCGCAGCTGGCTGAGGCAATGAGAGTGTTCTCATGGTTCACGGCCATGTCGGAGATCTCTGCCGCGTGGCCGCGTAGCGTGGCGAGGAGCCGGCCGTCATCCGTGGCCCAGATTTTCACCAGGCAGTCATCAGAACCCTGAAGAGACAGAAGCATCAGGCAAATGAGACAGTCGCTGGGTTTCCAACAAAAAAATTACAACCTCAATACCCCATCATGTTGCTCTGCACACTAACTCAGCCAAATCTCAAACTATTGTTTTATATTGCAAATTAATCATTAATTAATTAATTATTTGGTCATGTTTAAATAGAGATGGAATCGCATTTGTTTTATAAATTCAGAAGCATTTTAATCCAGCTGATGTAAAGTCACCTAATTAGTATTTGGTAGTTGCAACATTTCAAACGTTTGCTTAAACTGGCTGGACAGTTGAAACCTTTCTAGTGAGACAGTTCAGATAAAATTTTGGTTGCTCCACTGCGTCTGACACAGAGAACATTACTTACCGTAAATATCCGCCGGCCGGTTCGGTCGAAGGCTACACAGTAGACTGAGGAGAGGTGGCCCAGGATGCGTTTGTGTATCTTCATGTGTTGGTAGTTGGAAGACGGCAAGGCCTGGCCGAATCGTGCTGTGCCTGTGGCCTGGCGAGCGCCCATGATGGACACTAAAGGCAAAAGAGGATAGTTAGAAGAGGCAGGATGGTGCTTCTCAGGTCTGAGTTGTCTCCATTACTGGCTATGAGATAAAACAAGTTTCACACACCAACGCTGGGAGGGTTCCCAATGTTGAGAGGGGGTTCTGGCGGACGTCCGCGGTGGAGTGCAACAACTGCTGAACCGCTGCATACTTTGTGGCTACAACCTGGAGCACATAGGTGGTGAGTTAAGAAACATTATATGATTTTTTTTTTTAAACAAATGTAAATAAATTACTTTTTTCAAGTGCCAACAAACTGCGTAAAAATACAAAACATAAAAACACCAAAAGTATTACTATGTACATTGCACATTTACTACTGAGAGAAAAGAACTTGAAATGCTCACTTTTGGTGGTTCGGAGCAACGACTGTCTTCCCAGCCCCAGGAGGGTGTGGACCCCGGGGACACTAGGTGGGATCTCCTTCTCTATGAGTGGGCCGATCCGCTGACACACACGGAGCAGGTAGTCTGCAGGAATGTGCTGGTTCACGAACATCTACAGAAGTCACAAAAAACAACAATATGTAATAAAAGACACCCAAGCACAATCTCAATCTTACACTCTCTAAAAATTCTGAAAAGCAAACATAAAAAAACTCCAGCCTCAATCAAGTTGTCCACTTCATTTAAAAGCCCCATGTAGTTTTGTAACTACACATTGCAGCTCTACTACTTAAATTTTTCTTGAAACTCAGTCATCTCTGCACATTCCTTTGAATTCCTTCAAGGTAGGAATGTGCATCTTAGTCTGTGCTGAAACAGTCTAATATTTAGATTCTGTGATCAATATAATTATCTTAGCTACATTTTACACCCATAAATGCAGGGTTTTGAACAAAAAAAAAAAGTGTATGGCAAAGCAGCCCAAACCACAAATATGAACCCTACTAATATGGAAGCTAAAATCTATCAATACATGCAACCACATCTGAATGTTATTGACTTTTTTATTCTTGTGGTTGATTTATATATTTTTTTATTCCTGTGTATATTTACTTATAGCTACATTCGTTATTAGTAAATTCAGTGGAAAATGCAGCACAGTGAATTTCAAATACATTACTAATAACTAAAAAAAAAAAAAACTCAGAGAGAAAGAGAAAGACAGAGGGACAGAGAAAGGAAGAAAGACGCACGCAGCCAATCAGAAGCTTCTCTCGCTATTCTTCCGGTTTGCTCGAAATCAAACTGTGTTTTCATTGGCTCCACTGGAAGATTGACACATGTCGATGCCTAATTCTGCCTATCGCTAGTTGTCCTCGTTTAACCCCTCCTCCTGCTACCCCACACAATAGCTACGCCTGGATTTAGTTATTTATCAATAGGCCTACATGATATAAATTATTAAATGATTACTAATGCACATCAATACACAGCTTCCTTGTATAAATCAACATTATCAACTGAATTCCAAAAATATCAACATCCGCTATTTAACATTTATCGAATAAATAAAAGTTACACGCTTCGGTCATTAATGAAGTTAATTGTGCCAATTTACACTCACCCAATCTTGGAAGGTCCGTTTGTATTTCTTCCCGTCCAAACTCCATCGTTTAGGAATCAACTAAGTTAAGAGACACTTCGTTAGAAATGGTGCAAAAATCTACGGGCGGCTCAGCTGTTTCCCCCCGTACAGCAACATGCTCCTAAACCAAACCAAATACGAGAAAGTGGCCGAAAGAGCGGCCAGACGCTACTGCGGAAACTACACATCAAAATAAAAACACAAACCAAATTGAGGGCAGCTTAACCTACCTCATACTCCTCCAGTTCTTCAACTAGAATCTGAGAACACAGTGTTAACGTTAGTTGTTAGCACCAGCTACTTATTCAACAATTTACAACGCAAACTCGCGTTAATTTAATATTGTTGCTGGGGTTACCTGTGCTGATTTTTTACAAGGTCCAGACTGCAGAAATCTGGCAATGAGGTAATACAGTTCTGAAAATAAATAAAAGGTGTATTAGCAAGGTATTACAGTTCAGCCATGCTAGCTAGCATTGGATTGCATTGGTTAGCTCGCTAACTGATATACAGTCGCAAATTATGTAAATACTCATCGTTTTGTCGCAGAAGAAATAGCTTCTCGGCACTCACCAGCTTCGATTTGTGAACACTGTTCTTTTGCCATCACTTGATAAGAGCGGCGACATTAAGACAAACTGCTGTTTTAGCTTGCTCGTTAGCCGGCTAGCTAACGGTAGCTAGGTTCTGTTTAGCTAACAGGCTAGTGAATGGCCTCCTCCTTTCTCAAGTTGTCCCTGACCACCTGGTGCTTTGTGTTAGCGCCCCCCAGTGAACCAGCGCGGTGGTGTAAGGTGCTGAACTCGTAAATAACCGAGGTTACTACCAGGAAGTTCAACCTCAACGACCCTGACAAAATTGGGAAGAAGTCCCTTCTCCCAGAAGAATATGGGGAAATTAACATAATACATTTTATTATTATATATCAGACGATTTGCATGTTGTCCTGGCGTGTCATTGCATTCATTCTTGCGTGTCAAGAAGTAATTCATGTTAGCATTTTCCTTTAGTTTTAGTCTCAGTGTGGGTGGCTTTGAGGATTTGTTGAAATACACCTTACATGTTAATAAAATTACTGACAGAACCATTTTATCATGATTTATTGACTAAATGTTACTTTCAAATACACAGGGATTCATTAAGTATAACAAGCACTAATATTTTCAACAGTCTAATTTGGGACAACATTCCTTTGTGTTCACTCTCAAGACGACACGTTAATAACCAGTATTCACATAACACTCATTAACAGGTGCTCAAAAATAGCACAAATATGTTTTCACTCAAACATTGATGTGATGAAGTGGCGCATCTTTTTAAAGAATGTGCAACAGGTGTCCTGTGTGCTTCAGTCACAGAAAAGTGATTAAGTCAATAAAGTTTATCTGAATCTGAATTAATCTTTACTGTTTTAATCTTTCACTTCTTCCAGTCACAGAGAGCCAAACTAATAAACTCAATTAGATAAATGATTAAAAAAATTCTGGGATGCATTGAAAAGGGTTTAACAGGCAAATACGAGGCAAAAACAACACGGTGACAACAACAAGGTGGATGAAAGGCTGATGAGATACACTAAATAGAAAACCGGTACAGAAAATATAGCAAAAGGGCAGCAAAGCATCAGGAAACAAGTAGGGAAAATGAGAGGCACTGTGCAGGGCCATGAGGCACAAAAGAAGTACCAGTGTAAAAGCAACACTCAAACAACACAGCAAAGGGGAATTACATAAGAACAAGGACATGGAAGCCACAGGTGTGAGAGCAAAAATAGCCCACATGTCAGATATTGTGTGAATGGGAGAAATTGCAGTTTCCCGTTTATTTTTTTCCCCATGAGAAAGTCCATAATGGGATCTGTGAAAGCTGTAACGTTAGTCATTCAAAGAGAGAATATTTTTTGTTTTTTTCTCTTTCTACATATATCTCATTGATATCTTGGGTTGTTGCTATATAAGTTAAAGTCCATTGAAAGATAGTTCTGCCATTTAAAAGTAATTATATTCTTATGTGCATATAACAGTTGTCTAAAGAGTGTGACAGTATGATGAACAATTTGATATGGGTCATTTGCCATAGAGGAATTCATAACTGCAAAAGTTATAACAGTGTCAATTGCATCATGCAGCTTTTGCATACAGCTGAAAACAGATCTAACTCATACTAATGGTGCAGCAGGTTTATTGTAGTGGTGCAGGGTTGATGTGTTGATTCTAAGCTAATATCTCAGGGAGTCAAAACATAGTCTAGCAGTGCTCACTAACTATCAGGAGAAATCACCTGCATACACTGGGGTTAACTTTCTTTAAGGGACATTGTTGCAAAATTATTATTGCTCTTGCAAAGTTATTCAGATCTATTAATTTGTATGAATTAGCTTAAGGCCACTCAATGCTTAGCCTCTTATGTGCTGGATACACAATGGTGTCAAATGTAGTGTCCATCAGTTTGAGGACCTGAAGAGTCGATTCCAGTGACTCCTGCAGTTAGAATCAGACTTTGAATTCGCTTGAGAATTTTGCGTGTTGTTTTGGGAGTTTATTAATTACAAGCTATGATTCATATAAGAAGTTGGCACCTTGTTTGCTGGAGTCAACAGGCTGGTTTCTGTCACTGCTTTCATGTCACTATTACAGTCAGAGTCTGAATGAGATGGAGACAGAATTAAACATACTCTCAGTGGTAGTTGAAACTTAATGATCAGTGGCAGGATAATTAAAGGCAGGGAGGGAGCAAAATTCCTGTTCACTCTCCTAGAACATTACGCCCTGTGCATTATATTATAATACACTTGCACATCCTAAATTTCTTTAGGTGGTGATGAAAGAGCTGCTCAGTCTACTGCAAGGTTTACATCGCCTGTGCAAGTAAGTTGAAGTTCAAATTCATTCAGAGCCCCAAGTCACTGTTTAGAGTCTCAAAGGGCTTTACAGGCCCACAGGTTTACAACACACAAAAAGAGGACGACTCTTCTAACTCTGAATAACTTCATTGCCATCTGCTGATTTTCAGCCACAATAGGCAAGCTGGATAAATAAGTAGCTGCTCTTGCCAGGTTCTGTTATCAAATAATTTTGGAATAGGTAATTTTGTAATGACATACAAAGTTATAGAGAACTATTGATAATATTAAAATTGTTATTTTATCTTAGGTAACATACATGAACATATGTGAACAATTTCGTCAGCTTTGCAAAGTTTTATGCGCCCAACCTGTATATTTGTTGTCCTGATTTCTCTGTATAGACCCTCCTCTCTGACCATCCTATGTTCAGTGACATCTGATGGCTGCTGTATCCAGTCCTCCAGCCCTGACCATTCTCGTCTCAGCTGCATTACTGCATATTTTCCTTTTGTTCTGGAAAGAGCACAACCAATCATCTGTCATGAAGACTCATTTTGAAAACCTCTGATCTGAATTGCAGTGTATTCTGTCTTTGGTTTGACAGCCTTTTTGAGTCGCTGGAGATTTGCTCTGCTAACAGTCATCAGTTATCAAGCTGTTTCATCCATTCAAAGCATTATTGTTGTTCCACTATGATGCACAGTGCAGCACATGTGGAATGAGGCCCGGCCATTGAGGATTAATAATAAATGACTTGAGTCATTAACTGGTGATTTGATTGAGCTGAAGAATAATAGCTAATTACATATAAATAATACATAGTTTCACAGCGTTATGTTATTGCACACACAGTATGTGCACATACATATGGGCAGGAATGAGTGTATGTAAGTTGATGTGTGTATGTGTATTTTTTCCCTTTGAAATCTATTGATTGACCTTTCTGTATTCACAGTATGGGACTGTGCAACAAGTGCTTTACACGTGTTTTGAGTTTTGATTTGGGCTAAAGGATTTTTCATGTTTGTAAACTATTTGTAAACAGTGCAATGACCAGGGAAATTGGAAACATGATAACATGATAACATGTAAGCTTGTAGCCAGCAGTAGCCGCCCAGCTCAAGCCATGATACTAATGTGGATGCACGGTGCACAACCCCTTCACTTGTCAGAACCTGACAGAACAACTCAAAACAATAAGATAGGGTACTTTTTGCTCTATTTTAGGAACTATTCATTTGGCTAAAGTCATGGAAATCTCTACAACATGTCTGAGTCCTGACTGCTGGTGAAGCCAGCATCCAAGGTGATGCTGTCATCAGCCATTTGGAAACTATACGTAAATGTCTGATGATTCATTCATTTTTTATTCATCTAAAACAAAAGCTCAGAAAAATTGAAACCCAGGCTGAGTCACAACCCCTTAGAAAAATAAAGACAGAGTCATACTGCTGGGTAGAGTATGTACCACTTTCCTGAAAGTACTTAAATTATTTTCACCATTTTGTATTTTGTATTATTAACATAAATAGTATTACTACCACAATGAACTACCACAATATTGAAACAATGGAAACAGGTTAGGATTCAGGCTCTGGCACAGAGCAGTCTCCCTTCTTCCTCAGGTCCATACAGCAGTGGTGCGTTGTAGAAATGAAGCAGCGAGTAGCAGGCAGTTTTATTCACATCATGGCACTGACAGCCATGTGTTTTTGAGTTGCAAAACTGCCCCAATAGATTGACAGGCATTTTGTTTTTCCACCAATAAGTCAGTTCTATAGGCTAAACAAGTTTCACTCAATTATTCACTGTAGTTGAATATTGAAGTGTATATGTGTATTACTGTGCCGTGTGTGACTTTTGCTTTTTTGTCTGTGATTGATAGAGATCCACGCCTATATTCTTATGTGTGTGTGTGCACAGTTAGTGCATGCTAAGATTTCTGCTCCTATGACTCACCCTTGTAACAGAGGCTGTGAAGTAAATGGGATTTGTGGAATACAAATGTTCAGAGCTCCAGCAGCACTGCGGCCAGTGAGATCCGCACTGCTAATAAGGAAGTGCATCTCTGATGTAACATCCATCATGGCCTCCTATTAGAACCAGAAGGCACACAGATTGTGACTGGTGTGTCATGGTTACACCTTCACACTCACACACACACACACATACACACACACTCAGGCTCGCTCACTCTCTTCAGTGGACATAAAAAGGAAATTCTCTTGAATGGGATACACAGTGCAGATTGGTAAATGTGCTAGACAGAATGTTGACTATGAAATTGTGTGTATGGAGTGTGTGTGTGTGCGTGTGTGTGTGTGTGTGTATGAGGTACTATCTGTGTAGTGCAGCCATGCAAAATTGTTTGTACTTTCTTTGTTTTAACATTTAAATACATCAGAAACACTTTCACATGTTTTATGAGGTGTTGACTGATATCTAGGTGTTCGAGATAGAAAACATTGATAGTAGGTGTTACGTCCAGATATTAGTGCATGTACTGCCAATGTTTCAGACCCTAAATCAACTGTTCTCTTTTTTGCAGGGATAAAATTGACAGTGGAAGTCACTGGGTGTTTTGTAGTGTTGTACTTTAGTTCAGCTCGATGTAGTCAGTTTGACAGCTGCTGCTCCTGACACTGCTGCTCTCCTCTAGCAAATACATTAATGTTTTCAAACTATTCGGTTAGGTGGAGTGGAACTGAAACTAGGCCTTTAAAAGCAAAGTGTTCTTTAAAAAAAAAAAAACACTGCAAAAACATAAACCAACTTTCTACGTAGACGACTCAATTTGAAGGAAAAAAGTCAGATAGAATCTTATAATTAAAATCTGACACGACCTTCCCTGTCTTCCATCTCAATACAATGGATGGATGTTTGATCGTGGAGCTCAAAACATCAATACTTACAAACTCAACAACAACAGCTCTTTCTAAAGACAATAACATGGAGACCCAACATAATTTCGGAAGAATTTCTTTGGGAACTTTTTTATGCTGAAGAAGAGAACCAGCAAATCTATCTACTCCCAGCTCCTACAAATTACTGGGTGAACTGTTCCTTTAACCATACTAGTATAGATAATGTGATGCACCTGCACTATTAATATTGGGTTAGTCCCTATGTAGAAATTTGGCTTGGATGTCAGATAAGTGGCAATCCCTATAGACAGATGCAGAGAGAAAAAGCACATGATGCAATTAGCACATGCAGACACAGGTAGCATTACATTGGCTCCATCCAGCCTGCCTGCCATGCAGGGAGGTATTCAGAAGTGATCAATGGCATTTACAATATATGCAGGTGTCAAGGGTGAAAACATGTTATAGGTGACAGAAGATTATCTGTTTACCCTCATTCAAACTCCCACACCCTGGGGCATAAATATTTTTTAATTGGTCAAGACAAAGATTTAAATTCCTGTGCAGCTGGTTGATTCACAAGCTTTCACCTACATCTGAAAAAAGAAGAGCCATTTAAAACACCCATTTAAACAACAATAAATAAATCAGCCAAAATGATTTTCTGTTTCATTGTTTGTTTTTATGAATTTATTTTGAATGAACAAGCTTTAAAAATAACCTTTTAACCTTTATTTAACCAGGTAAAAGAACAGGAGCTAATGGCATCATGATACATTGATATATTAACATCAGTTTGAAATCACCTGCAGCTATTATGTTGTTCACATTAAATAGAAATGTCAACACCAGGAGTTATTCAGAATGCTGTGCTGTGCTTTTGCAAACTGAGCCATGCAAAGATTGCATTGTGTTTTGGGCACTGTAAATTTAATGAGGACGAGGGGCAGCATCTATCCTGCAAATAGTTATTCAATTTTTTCCCTCACACTTGTGTTAATCAAGATCAGTATCGTATTTTCCAGTGAAGTTATATCCTTAATCAAGGAAAACACAGTGGGTGTGCTCCTGTGAAATTGAACCAAGATATAAGACTCTATACATCTATGAGAAAAACACTGTCACATCATGCCAGAGGGATCAGACACCCTAAAGGTCTTGTGAGATTTGAACCACCACGCACCACACACAATTCAAAACAACTTGGAACATACTGTATGTGGTTAAACCACTAAACGAAATGCCTGCCTATATAGCATCATAATCATAGCATAAAAGAGCAGCATTGGGGACGGCTCATTTTCCTCTTAAACAAGTAGCTGTCACTTGTCACATGAAAAATTGGATCACCCCTATATTTGAGGACCCTTATAGACTGGAACTGGATCACAACAAAAGCAAAGGAGAAAGTCAAGAAAACAAGGTGAGCTCAATCTGTAACGTTCCTAGCTAATCCTGAGTTGAGCTAAAGAGCGTTGAAAGTGGAATCGTTTACATTTCATTCTGACTTTATTCTCAATGTATGAACTTATGGAAGAGTATTGTAAGTACACAGTATTACGTGCTGAAAATCCCCTTCATGTACTTGTGATATAAATGATATAACACCATTCAAATGGCTTCATTGTGACACTGTTGCAAGTACTGGTGTTGACAAGATCTTTGGGTTAATTTTACCCCTTCTACACTGAATCAAGTATCTGTTTACCAGTCATGCTAGGGCTCTTTCATTTCTTTATACTTATCATGCATTTTAGGAGGTCTGGCAGCTTCATCTTTGCTGGGCTATGTAGACGTCAGCGTGCAGCGACTGGACATCTTTTTCTGTCCAACTCTTTATCACGTTGCCATTGCAGGAAACAATGTGAGGTCTCAAGATGAGAACAACCTGACAGGCCGAGCTTGTGCAGACTGAGTTATGTTGCCTCTTTAGATGCTCCTTCACTTATTCATCACATACTGAGAGCTATCAGAAGATTCGAAAAGATGACAACCTGATCTAGCAGGCTTGTCTTCAGAGTCTCTCCACCTTTTTCTCAAACTGATTTCAACAGCATTGCTGGTAAATAATACACAGATGAAGTAAGAATGGCAAAAAAACACCAAAAGGGATTCCTGAAGGTTCCATGGGGAACCCGTAGAAAATGAATATGATATGATAGACGACATGGGTAGAACCTCCTGGAGGAGCTCCAATTGAATCCCAGAGGATATAAAAGGGAGGGACCTTCGACGCTGCGGTGGCTTTAACCATAGAACTACTAAAACCATTAAGACAAACTTCTTGTCCTCTTTCCACTGTGTTCATTGAAAAAGCAGGAATGCCAAAGAATCTTTAAATAGACGGTCCTTGGTAGAGCCTGTCTGAAAGGGAACAAAGCTGTGAGGAAGGACTATGGATCATCTCTGTTCCATCTGTACCTGGATCATGCACAATATCTAAGACATCTCTGATCAGATTCAGATGAAACTTAAATGAATACATCACCCAAAAATGATGTGTTTTGTATATTTCCTAACCCCAAGCTGTCTTGAATGTCAAAGGAAGAACGTTTTTAATCAGATGCCTCATGGAGAGTGAAGATTCCAAAAATGGAGCCATTTCTGTTACAGTGGAGCTGACTGGCGAATTCGACAAAAGAGCAGCAAAAAGGATATGAATAGGTCAGTCAGTGTGGCGACTGAAGTCTGACTCACTGTCCTGACTGGAGTGTCCTTGTAGCCAATGAGTGAGTAGAACAGTTGGCCAGTGACCTAGCTGAAGACGGGTTTTCAATTCGGTGAACACGCAGGCCAGCCGCACACAGGTGCTCATGCATGAGGGATTTTCCAAAAGTGGTTTATCGAGCAATTTTGCCTTGAAATGTTCGTTGAAGGTGTAAGAATGGAGATTCAAGACTTGGATTATGGTGCACAAAGAGTTTGAGAACTGAAAAGGGACATTGCCATATCCTTTTTGCTGCTGTTTGTCGAAATCGCCAATCAGTTCCCTTCAAACAGGAATGGCTACAGTTTTTGGAACCCTTGTTCTCCATGAGACGTGATTAAAACTTTTTTCATTGGACATCCAAGACAACTTGGATGTCCAACGAATAAATGATACAAAAATATATAGTTTTTATGTAAAGTACCCCTTTAAGGGAATGATCCGTGCTGATGCCAGTGCTCTGTTCTGATGTTTTCAAATTACACTGACTGGCCAAAGGGGGGCGATACAGTGTTTATGTAGCTGTGCGACATGCACACTATCTTAGATACCACTGGTCAGATTTTCATGAAACCAAAGGGAGTGATGTGTCTCACTGCTACTTTCTGGCATTTTTAGCTGCACTGACTGACGACAGAGGGGCGTCATAATGTTTGCGTACGTTTTCCTGAAGCATGGGAGAATGATGCATCTTGCTTTGGCATTCTCACATTTTCAAAATTGCACTGATCAGCCAAAAGACAGAGGGGATGGCCATATAGTCTGTTCACTCATACAGGTGTCATATGCAATATCTTAGACACTGCTGATGTAATTTTGACAAAATTTGGGAAATTATGCATCTCATCACCCTATTCCAGCATTCAAAATGACACTGACTGTCCCCAGGGGAAACTACAATTACAGCTCAAAACAAAGTGACATATTTGTTACTAACTGTCCCAGACAGGGATGCCAGTGTCCATGTAGGACGCCATCTTTACTGCTCTCTTGTTTGAATTTGGATTTCCAAGAGTGTGGGAAAAAGGAGTGACTGAAAAATGTTTGCTAACATTGACATAAGCCTCCATGTGCTTATGACACCCACATAAGGTGACACAGCAGTGCAAAATGCAAACGCGTAGTAACAGTATTGTTCACTAGTTTTTCCACTAGCCATCACTCCTGGTAAGAGTGAATGGCACTTACAGCAAAGGGAATGAAATGACAGTCCTCGGAAAGTTGCCCCATTTTCTGCTGTTTTGTTTCAGAATACAAAACATAATTTGGTTCAGTTTCATTTTTTTTTTACTTCAGAATAAAGCCAACAGAACAGGCAAATCTGCGAGGCTGACAGGAGAGGGATCTGTCAGAGTTTCCAGTAAATTTCTGCTTTCAGTAGCACCGCTGACCTCCAAAGCTGATTGAAAAATGAAATGCTTTCTGAATGCTTTTTGTAAGCAGATGGAGGACATTTATTTTTGATGTAACTTAGGCCAGACTCGATTTTTGCTGATTTTATCATGTCCTTCGTCTATTGTATGGAGAGCTGTGGTAATAATAACTGATGACTCAGATTTTAATTTTTTCTGGAGGACATCTTCAACAGGAGTAAGGCAGTGGTTCCCAGTGTGGTGGTCCGGGGACCACCAGGGGTCCTTGTGGGGCTTTCAGGAGGTCCTATAAGAAAAATCTGACACTACTGAAATTTAACTACCATTATCTTACTCATACTTATAAATCTGCACAATGACAGTACAAAGAAGAGTTTTTGCATTTGGTTTCACTCTTCTTAGTGTCTTTCTTGATCTTATTCTTGATCTCGAAAAGCTGGGGAAACACACGCACACACACCCATCACTTATAGACGCCAATGCAAACTTTTGCAGTGGAGTCCAGTGGGCGGGACTCCGGTTCCCAGCACAGTGAGCGCTGGACACACCGCAGCGCTGCGAGCACTTCATTTAGTCTTCACTTAATCTGTCAGGGTAGGACGCGTCTACCACCGCTCACCCAGCTAAGTTTAAAGTCTGCACTGTTGATACAAAATGTGAGGTGTGCGGGTTGGACCAGGATCACCCCCTAAACAGGCGGCAGTGATCACTCTTTGCCCTCAGAGACGGCGCTGCGGTTTTTATCCCGGGACAACTTTTGGGAAGTAGGACGAGGTTTGTCGGCTAAAACCTTCAGAGCAGAGTGTTTTCCCCAAGTGATGCCTTCAGGATCCGCCTGACCCTCACTGCACTGAACGAGGTAAGTTTCCTCCGCCGTGTTATCTAACACTGACCCAGTATACCTATTTAGATGTCGGGCACTGTTTTCTCAGTTGCTGTGCCCCGCGGAACTGGAGGTGAACAAGTAAAAACTTTTACACCCATGCTAGGAAAATACATCTCACATATCACTCAGAATAGGTTTAGAGATGCGTCATAGCCTACAAAAATATGACAAAAAAGATGACATTTATAACAAATAGGTTTTGGGTACTGGAAATGCATTTTATCCCCAAGCAGTAGTGACATTATCTTGTAAGCATCCAAAATATTTTTGGCTATTCACATGACGTTGCGAAAGTGTCAGCTAGATTAGAAAATAAATAG
>OMLF01011334.1:4636-28422 GCA_900302615.1 Holocentrus rufus
AGGCCCCCCCCCCCCCCCATAAACCTTCAGTAGGCTGCTGTAGCTGTGTGTGTGAATGTACAGTAATTGTTACTGCAACACAGCGATTCCAGGTGTTGCCCCAAAAGAGGCAGAAGAGAGACACTCATTTTATATTTATTTTGTTTACTTTTTTAACACAATGAAGTTGACTACAAAAACAATGATTACTAGTAGCTTTTTCTTCTGAATCTTAACACCCACAGTGGATAACTAGTTGAAAAATGGAACCTGCTAGCAAAGGTTACATGGTAGATATGACCAAGGCCCTGTTTACACTTAACATTTAATGCGTCTTCTATCTGGATAATATTTGGACACGATTTATCCACATTCCAGTTACACTTAGTCACATCAACGCATCTTCATTAGACAGATACAAATCCGATTTGCAGTTTCAAGCATGAAATGCAGATGTCAGTTGATTGACAGTTTTGTTGTTGTTGTTTTTACTGTTCTGTTTTTTTGGACAGTTTTTTTCAGGAGAAGTCAAATAATATTCATCTTTTTATTTTGCAACTAATCTCCGGACAGCAGGTAAGGAGAAAAATATGCACGATGCACCTTTTGTTATGGAAACTGTCTCACCTCCAATCATCTTTGTAATTCCATTTGACCTAACCACGCCCAAATCCCTGTCTTCTCCTTTCCATCTGCACATCTACATGTGAAAACATAAATCGTAGCCACTTGATGCATAGTTATTGTTTTTGTTGATAACACGCAAGCATTTACAGTAATGACGCATTTGGCTTTCCGTCTTGCAAAGTCTCGCTCTGCGAGGTCCAGCCTATGAGACTTCAACGTCTCATCAACTCAGTGTGCTCCAGTCAGTCTTGCAATGTGCAAACTCACACTGTTCCCTCACCCTAAAGTGCAGCACTATTTTAGTACATGTTGGGAATCAGTAACTCTGCAGCTCGGCAAATGTGGGATGTCCTGCGACATCTGGCCGTGTAATGTGCCTCTGACTTCTCCCACTGTATCAGCAGCTCTAGAATCAGCTGTGGCTTTTAACACAGTGCGCTAATCAAACTGTTGGTTACTTTTGAAAAGAAAAACTGTCTAAACTTCATGAAACTAACAAGAAGTAGAGAGGACTTGATGACGGACAGGCAAGATCTTAAGGAGTTTGAATTTCATCAAGTCCCAGTTGGATTTATGGATACTTTCACTTCGACCAGCGGCAAAGTTCCTGCAATCCAGTCAGTTCTGTGTGTGTGTGTGTGCACCTAGCTGAGTTTACTGTCATGTCTACTCGACCTATTGATCAGAATTGTAGAAGGTGATGCGCGATTTTTGAGGCACATTGTCAGTTGAATTGAAAAGGGTTTAACCTCCCTTCACTGTCTGCTTATTCTAATCTTGTGTGTACTTGTTTTCTCATGTTTATCTTCTGCATGACGTAGCTGGAGACGTAATATTTTGGGCATGACAGCACTGACGAAGGTGGTTTCTGCAGATGGATCCATTTACACTCGACCACTTTGCAGAAACAATAAGTCTCAAGACTTTTCCCGAGGTGGTTTAAGAAATCCAATCTAAATCCAGCCCAAATGTGTCTTGGACTCATTTCCGCTTGGCCTTTGAGTCGTCTGACTGCAATATGATCGGCTCAAGACGCATGAAGCAGCTAAGTGAAAACAAGGTGTAACAGCCACAGTCAACCATAGTCTCAGTTTTGCACTCTGTAGATGATGAAGGTGGGAAATTATCAGCAATAGTATCAGCCACGAGCCAAATGTTGGTAAAATTTTGTTGTGGCATGTTACTTAATCAATTCCGCAGAAGAAATACCTGCACACTGGAATGATACTACTAGGGCTGGGCAAGTTAACGCGTTATTATCGCGTTAACGCATTAATTACTTAACGCCAACAATTATTTTATCGCACGCTACCTTAGTTTTGTTATTATTATTATTATTATTTTTTTTTTTTTTTTTGAAGGTCCGTTGCTCACTGGCTCTTAATACACAGACAAACCATGGGTCACAGGAGGGATGGGATAAGTATTGGCTTGGGATGGGTGTCATCATGCATCTCAAACAATTAGAGCATTTGGGGCGGGCCTAAGACTGCTGCAGCGCTCACATGAACGGGAAAAGAAAAGAACTGATGGGGACAGAAAATTGGAGAAAGTTACTCAACTCTTACATGGACATTTTCATTTTAAATCTGTTCCAGGCGGCAGAGTTGATAGAACCAAAATTATTTGTACATTTATTATTTGTATTTAAAAATAGCAAATAGCTTTGGTTTCACATTTGATTTGATTACATTAATGTTTAAGTTGAGATTTACAAAAAATGTTTTAACTACTACTGTGTAAAGGGAATACTGCTGTTAAAAAGCACCTTATTTGTTTCAAGTATTTGCAAACCAAATGTTATTGCACTTCATATAGCAGCACTTTGAAAATAAAAGTGCACAATACACTACGTTTGAATTCATTATTGAATTTTGCACATAATAATGCGAGTAATCGCAGAAAATAATGTAATTAATCACGATTAAAAAATTTTAATCATTGCCCAGCACTAGATACTACATTAGTGTTTAATTGCAGCAGTGACATTTTGACCTCTATTGATATTGGCATTTCTAGCCACTGCGGCCTACAGAAATGAAAACTCATAACATCTCTGTAGCTACTACCAGACAGTTCCTAATGTACCACATGGGCCTTTATGAGAAGACTGAAAGCCTAAAGTGATGATGTAATACTTACCGGACCCATTATGGTTGCCTGCCAATGAAACACTAGAAGCAAATGAGGGAGAGAAAGAGAGTGCCATGGAGAGAAGAATGTAAGTTATACAAGCCACCAACACCATGTTTATTAATCATTCAATCATCTACAGGAGACTTCATGTACATAACCTCATGCCTTTTCCCAGGTTTGAGTTTGTTTCTAGGATATGATCTCTACTAAAAAAGCCACTCCTTTCTGTATTCTCTGGCTACATTGGGATTATTTCAAAAGGTAAGCAATCCAAACGACCACAGTGGCTTACACGGAAAACCTTTTTGGTGGCAGTACCACAACCAGAACTGTGAGGGAGCAGTGGGAGAAACTGCAGGGTAATTCAGTTCTGGGATTTTGTCCCAGAATGTGTTCCAGTACCTGTTGTGGTTTAAAAACAGCTCTACTGGACATCATGATATATGCCAAAAAAAATCTCATCCACTTAACTCTTCCAGGGTAGTTGGATTCTGCAATCTCCGTATATGTTATATGCTTCACAGAGGTTATTGACAACCATTACCACTGTTGAATACAAAGGTGAAAAACTGACATGAAAGCAAGTTTGTACTCACTGTCGTCTCCCACTGGTCCAGCAGAGCACTGTGCTGGTGGATCCCTCTGCAGGTCGGCATACTCCTAATGAACACAGCAGATGTTGAGTCAGTTATCAAGCCAGTCAGTCCAGTAGCCATCACATTTAAGGTGATAGCACCTGGAATTCTTTTTGTCCCCACTTGTCAATCAGTGCGTACTGTGATGTGTTTTTGTTTTTGTTTTTTTTTGTTTTTTTTGAGTTTCTATAGGTGGTGCTCTTCTTCATCTGGTCAGCCATGACACCTATCACTGCTCATGGTAACTACCCTTTCCAAATGAACTGCTAGAACTGTTGCCAAAAATGTAAAACATATCCTTTGCACTGGAGGATTACACAGCATTTAGACCCTAATGCTTTGAGGTTTTGGATAACATCTCTGAACACCACAGCTTGTATGTAGGGTTCAGTTTAGAGCCATACTGGGCTGATACCTGCCTTTGATTGAATATCGGATCCATATCTTCTCTCTCCAGTATAAAAGAGGCTCTTAATTTTGTTTATTCAAAAATTTCATTGAGAGGAAATTTACTCCACTAATAGTTTTCCTGTTATGTTTGTGGTATAGTAATTTCAGGCACTCCAGAGGCTCAATGTGTAAAATGCGTACCACATATCATTACCACAGTGGTACATGTTCAATTTTGACCTGCACCCTTTGCTGCATGTCATCCCCTCTCTCTCTCCTGCTCCCCCTGTATATCTCTACTGTCACTGTTGAATGAAGCAGAAATGCCACACCTATTTGACCTACCTGACATCTAGTTTTTTGAGCAGAAAATGCAAAACCTTTCATGAACTGCACGTAGGTAGAGTCACTATTGTGTCATCATAGTTCATTTATTGCTTTCCAGTGCAATTCCTGGCCTTCAAGTGTACCTGTGGTTGTAATGGAATACCTGAGGGGGCCCTAGTATCTTTTCTGCTTTAAAGCAGTTTAATATATACATGATGACATATTTACCAGGAATGACGTCTAACACAACAGGTAATAGCAGAAAAGCAGGGGAACAGGACATTCACTGTCAGAAATGAATGACAGTGTGTTGTGTAATATCTTCCCTCATGTCTGCAGTGCTGCTTGTCCATCGCCAAGAGGGTTGCTGTTGCATTATTTGGACAGGTAAGAGAGCACAAACAGTCACAGGTTGGATAACAGTGACAGGCTGACATGAGGGCAGCCATCCTGAGATGCGTTTCCCAAACAACGACGACGACAGTCACTGCCGCCATAGTACTACGAATCGTTAGAGAAACTAGTCACGTCACGACTGTTCCCAAAAACTATAGTGAGAAACGATGCACGTTTCAGACTTTAACTTTCTCAAAAGACGAGACAAGGAGTTTCTAAACTCCTCCTGTGTCGTGCATAAAGTTGAAGATGAAAACAGATTTTTTTTCATATAGCAAACGATGTGTGTTAATCTACGATAAAACATTTAACTTAAGTTTTATCTTCATGTCGATTTTCAGACACACCAAAGCTACTAACGACAGTCCCCACAACAGGATTCACGACCGTAGTTAGACCACGTCCTTTTGGGAAACGCACCCCAGAGTGGTTATCAAGCTCACTTCGCTAACTGTTAGCGAGCTATCCGAAACTTTGAAGTTGTCACTGGGTGTTGTGTTTTCTTGGCAGTGTCAGCGAACAAAGTACATTCAGAAACATTACAAAGTACGCCAGAAGTTTCTTCAGTACGCGTGTGAAAGTGAAACATTAGTAAATAAACCTTTGTCGAATAACTCCAGCCTCTGCTGGGCCAAACAGCTATCGATAGCTGGAAACCACAGCTAGCTAGTCAAACTTACCTTATTTATTCTTTTCAGTGCCATGTTGACTGATACAAATTGCGCCTCGACTCACTTCGACTTGTTCTTTATTTTAACCGTTTTATTATTGCTGGGGAAGTCAATCAATTTAATTTATTCCCTGAGTAGGTGGATCACCGCCGGGGATGTGTTTGCGTTTCTATAAAGACCTCTTTTGTTTCCGCAATCTTCTGTTTACGGTTGGTCCTCTGCGGTGAATGATGGGAAATGCTGCATTCAGGTGGTGTGGGAGTAACTAGCTGTCGAACTTAAGACAGATGAAGACCACAAAATAAATAAATTAATTAATGAAGGAATGAATGAATGAATAATGATAATAGAATAGAAAATAATAAACACCACACACCATAACCGCAGTGTAATGTAGCTTCTAGCCCCACACGTAACCAACATTCAATGTCAACCACAAACCACAAAGTTTATGTTTTTCCACACAAGATGACTTTTATAAATAAAACATTTATTTTCTTGATTGTATTTGAAATTGATTAGTATCAAGTATAAAAGTATCAAAGTATCAAGAAGTTCTGAATTCAGGAAGTTTAAGAACTCTGTGTCTATTACCAAACCCAGAGTATTAACCACCGAAAAGTCGAAGTTCATAGGATTTTCAAGTTCCACATGAAACTTGAAGTGGACAGTAGTATGTTCCAGTATTTACCACCTGGAGGACGAGACGAACCTCATTTTCAAGTAAGTAATTTGTATCTCCCATCTTTAAAACGCAATGCAACTTTGTTTGCCTTCCAGCAGGCGGTACTTTTTGTGTAGATTAAACAGAATCAGTGGTTCCCAGTGGAAGCAGCGGTTCCTTGAGCTAAACTTTATTGACAGCTGAAAACCTATTTATTTAATTTGGCTTTTACTCAATGTCATTGTTATTATCATTTACTAATTTTCAAATATTTTATTATTCTTATTGGTCTCTGTTTTGCTGTTCCTCACATATTTTATCATCTTCTGACATTTTATTGTCTAATTGTATTGTCTTTCTATTTATCCTTGTTTTCATGTGTTGCATTTTGCTTTTTAAAAATAATTATCATTATTATTTTTATTATTAGTAGTAGTAGTAGTAGTATTGTAAAGCACTTTGAGCTACATCTTTTGTATGAAAGGTACTCTATAAAGTATTATTATTATTATTATTATTATTATTATAAAATGAGTGCATGGCAAGAATGAAACAACAACACAAATTGTTATCACACATAAGCAAATGTAACAGTACAATAGAAAAACATATTTTAGCCTAAATGTCAATTGCAGTAGCTGACTTGAGTAACTGACTTCCATAACTTTCAGCTCTACAGTACATCCACCATACAAGACAAATAAATAAATAGCACTCAATTGTTTTTTTCACGCAATTGAGCCATTATATCTCAAAATGACTTAATAATGCAGAATTGTGAGATTTTTTTTTCACAGTTGATATTTGATAACTGAGAAGTATGAGTTTTTGGTTATTTTTTTCACAGTTGAGAATTGAGACAATTCAGATGTGCCAATCTGACTGAGGGAAAAAACTCCCAATACACATGGCCCTCATCAACAAACAACATTCACCTATTCATTATCTCTTCCTAGCAACCAGATGATGTTCCTAGAATTCATGCAACAAACAAATTTGAGGGTGCTAGACTTCAGCCTCTGCATGAATACACATTTGGGAGAATCATACACATAAACGTTCACCATAAAAAGCATTTGCTGCAAACCTTGCTGAAATTTTGTTCAAGCAGAACTGCACTTGAGTAAAAGTGAAAGGTGATGCACTAAGAAAGTAAAAGTTGCCAAGTTACTTAAACATGAATTCAGCATGATTCATTCAGATTAGTTACCAGTTTATGATGCGGCACTTGTGGGCTGCCAACAAAATGTCCCAGTAAAATGGATATGAGCTCAAACGTAGTGAATGAAACTTCACACCTAAGTAAGAATAGTCTATCGAATTAAAAATTGTTCAAAAAAGTAAAATCCAAAGTCAGGACACAAATGCTTATTGGATTTTTTGGTTAGGTTAACATTACAATGCTTGGATTGCTGTCAAACATGAACTCAAATGTATCATCACTGCGTTCATGTTTGTAATATGAAAAAGCTGATCAGGAGCAATCATAAATACTTATTGGTCACTTGTGGTGCAGTAATGAAAATGACTTTCCTCCTGTTGGAATTTCAGTCATATGTCTTAACAAATTCAAATGAGTTTAAATGCATTATTCCCATGGGACCTGAATGCAGCATGACTCAAAATGGTCTGTACCTCCCTCTTTCGTCCCTCCTCATACCACACTCCCTGCTGCTAGTTATGGAGATAAGCTTCTCTCTTGCATTAGTTTCCAGGTAAAGTGGAAATACCAGATCCCCCACATAAAAACCCAAGAGCATACCACAAATATTTTTTTAGCTGCAGGTAGAGACCCAGTTCGCCTTTCAAACCAAAAGTGTCTTTTAGCTCTTGTTTGACTAAACTGAAGTGTCTCAGGATTCCAGGATAGTGCCCGGTGTTTTGCAGCTGTAGATTAATCAACTTCTTCTGGCTGTGAATACTTATAAACAATGTAATCAATCTTTGTATGCCTTTAGAAAAAATATCATATGCTCCAAGGGCCCTTTAGAAAAAGATAACATATGTTCAAAGGGGGGAGTCCACAGTCTTTTTTTCACCATACATAGATTAAATGAACTCTAGCGGTTGGCAAGAATCTATCATTTTCTAAAAAACCTTTTGCGGGTTAGATATTTCAAAAGAAAGAAAGTAAATAACAGTATATATTTATTCTTTGTTGTGTGCTGTTTTGCTTTCTTTGCTTAGACTGGAGCTGCATTATATGCTTTTTATTTATATTTATATTTATTTTATTTTATTTATTTTATTTTATTTTTATTTATTTATTTACGTTCTGTGTGGGCTCTACATGTTTGATGATATGTATTCATATGGAAGTAAGCCCTTGATTAAAGGTACACTATGTAAAATTTCATTGACATTAGACCCAAGTAACAAAAAATGTGGAATAAACATAAAATTTGGAAGGTTGAGTCTACATGGTTCTCATCATTAAACTCATGATGAGGTCCTTTTATTTTCAACTGACAAGAAAACGTGGAATTGAGTGCAAAATTTGAAGGTGGAGTTTACATGTTTCTCATTGTCAGCTTGACTGGCTTACATTTTGAAGGATGAATCTACATGGTTCTCATTATCCGCCTGACTCACATTTTGAAGGTTGAGTCCACATGGTTCTCATTGTCTGCTTGACTCCCTTACATTTTGAAGATGGAGTTTACATAGTTCTCATCATCGAACCGGTGATGAGGTCCTTTTAGGTTTAACTAACAAGAAAATGTGGAATTGAGTAGAAAATTTAAATATTTAGCCTACATGGTTCTCACTGTCTTCCTAACTCACTCATACACTTACTACTGATTTTGCAAAGTGCATCTTTAACTTCTTTGTATGAAAAAATTCAACAAATGTAATGTAGAAAAAGAAAATTCCAACAGCAATGACCACGTTGTTGGCTGCTTGTAAGGCAGTGATGAAAATGACTTTCCTCCTCTTTGAAATTCTGTAACTTATTGTGGCACATCAAGCTTTTAAAACCAGGGTGAAAATTTGAAGAGGCGTCAAAACAGGTGGGATCAATCATGACAGCACAATTAGGTGGGATACAACATTTCAAGGCCTCGAGGTTCACCTCATACAGTACAGACAGACATCACGTGCATTGGCAGTCATGTCTACATTATGTAAGGTGGACATAGGCCTGCTACATAAACATCATTACGTAGATATAAGCAGATCTCAGGAAGGGGACAGATGGAGCTTCACTTCACAGTAAACACAGCTTTAATTTGTTTGCCGATCCCAGTATTTGTGTTTATGGAAATTTCGCTTAATTAAGGTGATAGCTTGATCTTTCCGACGGATAACCGTAATTGTCAGTGCAATTAGGGACATGATCTTCTCTCTGATTGTGGTAGAGGAGTCTCTATATGACAGGTCGATGGACTGTTCCACATCGATGCTCCAGGAGGGGTGATTTGTTGTCAGGATGTCTGCTCTTTTTCTTTTCTTTTTTTAACAGAATTTATTAAAAGCACTCACTCCAGGTAATATCAATTAAAAAATCATACTCACAAGCTAATGCATAGGGGATATTAGATAAGTGTTGCTGAGTACTGAAGTATTTCTTGACACTTGAGCGAAGGAGACACACAAATCACCATTTGCTAGAGTAACCTGTTTAACACCTTGTGGGTGTAGGTTACAACTCTTACACTGAGCAACAGCCTCTTTATCTAAAGAGACAGTGAGTCAGGTTGTGTGAGATTCTCTTCCTGGTGAAACCGGTATGCAAAGTTGTCAGTGTTGACAAATCCTTCCCCTGACGCTTTGAAATGCAAGCTAGGGGGACTAAGGGGCAGCACAGAGGGTTTCTGTGCCCAAAACAGAGTATATTTTGCTGGATTAATGGCAGGATAACCTTTGAGTTATACAAGTGCTGAGGTCCTCATGATTAAAAGAGCAACAGATTTGACGGTGTTGAATGGGACAGCACTCCATTGTAAAAAGAATGAGCTTTTCTGACAGTAGAGTTGTGGCGTTGGGATCAAAAGATTGAGCAGAGACAGAAAATTTAACACAGAAATCACTTATAAATTCACAACTGGCAATCGGCTTTTGCTGTAATCAAGTATAATATTTTTTTATGCCTGATTTATGGCTTCTGGCAGCTGATGATTTCTAAGTAACCAGTCTGCAAATATTTTGGGCTAATAGACCTTTTCCACAGCAGCCATTTTGACATGAATAGCAGATAAACACAGGTGTTCCTAATGACATTAATGAAGGTTCTGTTCCATTTAGGTCTAACAGAGCCAGGGTCCTGCTATTGTTCATGCTGCCTCACTGGAAAGACTATGTTTCACTTAAGGATAAGATGTCCCATAGACACCAATGTTACAACATACCTATAAAAATACTATTTTGAGTGTAGGATTAATCACAGTGACAACTGCAAATAATATTAGTGGCAACAGCAAAATATTTCCCATGGCTGAATTATTTTTTCTTGTCATTGTTGCCTTGAATGAAAGTCAATCAACAGAGCAGTCAATTAACCTCCATTCATTTTATTTTATATCATGAAATCCTTGACGATTAATGCATTTTAAGTCTTTTATAATGGGCTTGAAATTTTGAAAGAGGGATCTATGTCATTTCATTCAGTGGTACTCTTGAATTGTATATTTATAGTTGATTTTTTTTTCTACAGTAAAATGAGCCCTTTCAAGGTGAGAGACATCATTTTATCTCTTTTCACCATATTTTATATAGCCAGAAGTTGTTGCCTTGTTTGAGTTTTCTAAATTTCTGTTGGTTATTGGCCTGATAATAAGTTCCTTCTCATCCCTGTGTTCTTGTTACTTTACTACTCTACTAGCAGTGGGTTAGTTTGATTAACGGAGTTTGTGTTTTTGGCCCCATCAAGTGGTCAGCATTGCTCAATGCAGCTAAACATAGCGCTGAAGTGAACGAGGCCTATAGCAACAAGGTGTTTATAATTCTTCTTTTTGTATCTTTGGGCCACTTGAATGTTAATCATCTCCTCTTTGGCTTAGGACCAGCCTATGCACAAAGTTTCATGTAAATCTGTGCAGAACATTTTTGCACAATCTTGTTGACAGAAAGACAGAGACAGACAGGACCAAGACATATAACCTCCGCCTCTTCCTTGGAGGAGGTTGGAGGCACAGTGCAGGTGTTTTGCCTATTAAAATATCATCGGCCAAAATGTCCCACGCATTACTTGTACAAATAGAAAGAGAGAAAAAAATCGCCATGAGAGGAGAACAAAAGGGCAAAATCAGCTGAGATAGTGTGGCTGCAGCATAAATCCACCGTGGCTACAGGGCTGTAACTTTTTAATTAAGGGGCATTACGGCCTAACGTTATGGCCGCCTTGAAATTCCTGCCCTGGTTGTGACATAGAACTTGGAAGTTATTTCAACTCCCATGGCAGGGGTATTTCAGATGGACAGATGTACTATTTCATGACCAACAAATAAAATGGAAAGCTGAACTATAAATGGTTTTGTGGCTATTGAACTGTGACAATTACATGAACCCTAGTTAACCCAAGTCGATAGAGGAAGTGAAAATAACAACAGGAAGAACTGCCTTAACCTGGGGCTGATTGGGAACTCCAGTCTCTAGCATGTGCTATTGAATACAATAGCATGATGTGAGTTACTTAAAAGACACTGACTTCATAAATAGCCTTTTAAACATGGCTGAAATTAAGCTGGAAAGGTTTATTCATATGGGCAAAACCTGCAACTTAAATAGGTTAGGTTCCCTGTAGGGAATACAGACCCCACAGAGTCTATCATTAGATTCATAGTCTCCATACTAACTCTATTGCTATTTTCTACATACTTTTAGAATTTTCAGTAGGGGTTCAAGTACTGAAAGATGCTGGAGCTGAAAGGTGAAATGCATTAAGAGCTCAAGGGGATCTGCTCTTTATTTTTATGAAATAATGTTGTGTCATCAGCCAGCTGGCTAATGAGGACAGACCTTCCAGTAATAGAAATATCCTCCATTTTTGTGATGTAATTTGCTTAAAGTTGTGCTGGAATGAGGAACCAATAAATTGAAGCCGGGCAACCTTGCTGTAGGACTCTGTTAAATAGTAAAGTGTTGTGCTACTGTAGATTTATCGAGACATTACTCTTTTCACAGTGTTTTGATTGCATAAGTTTGGACTAAACCTAAGGAGGCCTTATGCTATGAATAGAAAGGGATATTTTATAGAATCAAATGCCTTTGTAGAAATATAGGAAGAGGAGATTGCCATCATTTCCCACCAAGTCTGAGTAATCTAATATGTCAACAATGGGCCTGATGATTTTGGAGATATGCCTGCCTTTGAAAAAAATTGGATTGTGATTCATCTGTGGTGGAGTCAAGAACTGCTTTTGTTCCTTTTTATTTAAAAAAAAGTTATTTTATAAGCTAGTCACAGGGGATTTTTTTTTTTACTTTAAAATGTCCTTTTATGGTTGAGGGAACTTGTTAATTATGCCTTGTGTCAGAAAAGGATGAAGAAACCCATTGGCAAGACCTTCTCCAGATATTCTGTAGAGTTATGGGGCAACTTGTAGGAATCTTTTAGATTATTTCAACTTCAACCCATCAGTTGCATCTACTATATCTTGACATACAGTAGGAAATGCACACTAATTACATTCTCATTAAGCAAGCAAAGAGTCGAATCTGTCAAGATATAACGGAGTCCTAGGATTGGTTAAAAAATATCCTTGTAATAGTTTGACAGTTATGTATACTCATTTAATAAGACATCATGTTGTATTGAGCTTTAACATGTCCTATGTTATCTAATTTTCCTTGAAGTTCTTCTAACTCCACTAACTCCACTTGAAAGGTTTTTATTTAGAATATTTGAAAGGGGCACAGGTCTTTCACTAAGATTTCACTCTTCTTTAATGACCAATTTGGTCTCATAGCTCCTGTGTTTGAATAAATACAGTAAATTTTAACAGCTCCCACTGAGAACAAAACTTGTTTTATAAATGATAGTATATCAGGCAAAATATTATCAGGCAAGCAACTGAACTGGTTACAACTAATTTAAAGTCTCCCCCAGATAAAATAATATAAGTGTTTAGACCTGGGGTGCTCTATATGCATTTCCACAGAATCAGACAAGCATTTTGTCTCTCCCAGTTCTCTCACAGTTTCGAAGATTTTTCATTTGAATTTGATTTAAAGAGTGAGAACCTGTAGAATCCAAAAAATCATCCAGGGTACATCCAGGTCCCCCTAAAAACCTTCCTCCTTTCCTTCACTACTTCCTTCTTTTCTTTACAGCCCAGAAACTGATATTTTCCATCTTGCTGACCATCCAATACAGTAGGAAACTAAATAAGCTGCTGCATTGTCTTCATAGCAGTTTTGTCAAAGGAAACACAAGATTATTCTTCACATGCTACAGCCCTGACCAAATACAGACCACATACAAGCCACCCAACTAAATAGGTGACACTGTCATAGGCAACAGTACATTGTGCTTAGGATCATTTTCTTGCCAAAGCGAAACAGGCTAATAACATGTCTGCAGGTTATAGGCTAAATAT
Organism: Holocentrus rufus; assembly: GCA_900302615.1. Taxonomy (NCBI): domain Eukaryota; kingdom Metazoa; phylum Chordata; class Actinopteri; order Holocentriformes; family Holocentridae; genus Holocentrus; species Holocentrus rufus. The sequence continues at coordinate 18,000 of OMLF01011334.1, forward strand.
TTTCCATGATAAGGCTGTAATTTTATTTTAAAAAAATGCATGGGATCATCTGCAGGTTTAATTGAAAATTCCATAAAATGCCTATAGACATTTATATTTTTAGGCTTCACACATTATAGGCCCATGTTAATCTAATGATATGGAGATTCTAGTGTTTAATGAAACAGTGTTGTTTAATATCATTTTGTTATGGTGAAAAAAACAAAAAACAATAGCCTCTTGTACTATAAATAGACCAGCGTGATTAAGCCCTGTGATTGGTTGTGACAGACAGTTCCACTTCCTCTTTAAGAGACTTATGAGTTTTATAATAATATAAGGAAAGCGTCAAATTCTGTTCACTTCTCTCATTCACTTTACTCCCTTGCTTTCCTTGCATCCTCTGAGTTACTTCCAGAGAGGGGACAGGTGCTAGTGAGCTAGGAGAGCAAATCCATAGTGAAAACAACCGGGACGCAGCCTAACACCTAGAAGGAGAACATTTTGAGGAATTAAAAAAAAAACAGCAAAAGAAAGAAAGAAAGAAAGAAAGAAATCCACTATTTTTCCACCAATATTTCTCCGGGTAGTTAAATATGCACTAACATATATAATGTGACAAAAAGAAGAAAAAAAAACAATAATAGCCTAATATTTGTGGGGTACATTTTTGCGACAATAATTTCAACTGTCGCAAAAGTGTAGGCGTCTCGGCTCACGGCTGGAGGTGCTGCTTGTTACGTAGATAGATAGCCGCCTACACTGATCTGAATATCTATCGCTGAGGAGGAATCTGCCAACCTCTCCCAATATAATGGATTTTAATGCGACAGTGCATCGTTTTTGTGCTTGTTTTCAACGAATAACCCTTGGTGATGAAGGCGGTTGCAGAGCAGACGTGATGTCCCGCTCCACTGCCCGTTTGTGGGACGTGTAATGAAAGAAAGGGACTTGTTTATAATGTACAATATCGATGTAGCTATCGAAACTGGGACTAAGTAGCCTCTTCCTGTGCTTTCGGGAGATAATTTTCTCATTTCCCTCACGTCTGCTTTTGTAATTGCTGACTGGGTATTTCTTCCGCGTAGTTAACATCATTGTTAACGAGAGACGAGGAGTGTTTACGTCTCTCCAAGCGAGGAAGTGCAGCTGCAACAAGTTCGCTTAATTTAGCCGGGACATCATCGGAAGTTTGTCCTTGTTCCTCCATAAGAAAGGCGCAATTATTTAAGACTGAACAGTTGGATTTGGGATCATACAGAGCAACTAGCAACAGCCTCTGGTAGGAAAACAACACTTGCGTTTTAATTGACAACATATCTGCTCTAATTTGCCTCACTGCTATGTTTTGCTCCAGAAGAGCGGCTCCGTTATTAAGTGTTTGAATTTGGAAGCTGGGACCGGAAGTTTTGCTTCTGTATTCTCGCTGGCTTGACTGTAGTAGGAAGTGGGATGTGGCTAGGATGTATTTATGCTGCTGTTCGAGATATGAAAATCATTGAATCGGCGCTGCTCTGGGAGCCCTGCTTCTCTATCGGACACACCGGGGGTTACGGCAGAGTTGACCCTCTGTCGGTGCTGTTGTCATTGTCACTGCTCAGCAACACGGAAAACGACCGGAGCTGCTGGGCTGGTTTGTCTGCAGTGGACCATTTCCATGAAGGCTTGTCAACCTCACGACACAATAATTTGTCGAAATTGTGTGCGGGGTTATACTCACTGATTGCGTAAGATCAATATGTGAATCGATAAAAGCTACATACTTGCCTTTTGTTTTTTATTTTATTTTTTCTTGGACAAAACACTTTTTGTTTCCTTTTTTATTCTACTTCTACGAATGTCAACAACTCAGCATCAAGTGATGATGGAGTCTTCCTTAGCTCTGGGTAGACTGGAATTGACCCCCAGCCCCGCCGCTGTTGGGGTCAGCCTGGCCCCGCGGCTCTCCGGCGGCCCCCAGCCGAAAGAGAAGAGCGGCCAGCGCCCTGTGGGGTCCCAAGCCCCGGCACACCTGAACGGCTGCGTCCCGCTGTCACACCAGGTGGCGGGTCACAAGTATGGGGTGGATAAAGTGGGTAAGTAACCAATACAAGAAGTCCATTGCCCCATAGACTGAATCATTGTAAACCTTTGTCATAAAATATGAAGGGCATTATGTTGCCACAATACATAACACATACATAGGTCATCATACGGTGAAAGTAGACGACTGATATAATGTAAGTAATTGTACGAATCGTTTGGGTCCAATGGTAAAGTGTACGTGCACGCAATACTCTGAGCAACTTTTATAATTGGTTCACACTGCTTCCCATCGCCCACCCCACCGTGTTTGGGCGAGAAGGATGTGTGAAGAACTGATATAAAAGTTGAAAATCTACTGACACAAGTGCTTTACCGTGTATTAGACACATGCCGAATTGAATAGTGGATTCTAGCAAATCTAAAAAGGGTTTAAGTTATGTTCTGCCAGGTTCTTGGGTTTGTTGTAAGCAGGGAAGCATCGAACTGCCAAAGAGTTTGGCATCCTCACACATAGGGAACTGCATGGCATCAGAGTAGGATTCACACACCTGTGGAAAGGAAGCGTCTCTGTGTTTCTATCTCTCTCTCTCTCTCACGTATTACTTCACACTGAATTAATCATTGGTAAGATTTTCTCACGTTTCTGAAGCAAGCATGCAGCAGTAAATGTGGAGAAAAGGCTACAGATGCCACAGAGAAATGGTTCTCCATGTGGGTTCTGAAGATTCCCAGGAGACATTGAGGGGGGTCAGCAGAAGTGAATTCCCCTGATATTATCCAGATTAGAGAATGCTCAAGCATTAGTCTATCATAGGTGACTGATAATCTAATCATAGGCGACTGATATTAATTCCTGGGACTAAATCTTATCAAATTGGGGTTCTGTGGCTTTGATGTGTGTCTGTCTGTGTGTCAGTGACAAGACAGTCATTGAAAACCCCTGGTGTCTCTATCCTGACATTTTCTTTTGTTGCCATGCACACCCACTCTCCCACATAATACACTCCCACTCCCACAAACAGGACACCTGACATTATCAAAGAGTCCATTGTGCGTTATCAGATGAGGTGTTGAGCTGAATTGATTGTGGGTGATAAATTGGTAACTGGTGTCAGGTCCAGTACAATCTCAGCTGGATGAGTCATCACAGTCAGCTGCTGCTGGCCAGTCATTTTCCTTGTGGTAATACTGAAATTCTGCCTTGGCTAGGGCTCACATGGAAACAAGATTAATTCTCAATGTGGCTGCCCTGGTTAAATAAAGGAGAAATTAAAAAAATAAATAAATGATTGATACAGCCTCTTGGAACAAACATCTCTATGATCTGTGACAGAAGAGTTGACTTTCCAAAGAGTATCTCTAGACTCATCTGAACTGCATTTATAATGGAATAAAGATGGATTTAAGCCGCGTTTTGGATGCCTGGAGTCACCCAGGGTAGGGCCAACAGGCCAGACCTCTCCATCGAAATTCTTCATTCTTGTTGGCCCATTTTGATGCAGTGTACTTACATCAGTAGTGCAATTAAGGGTCCAGCCAGAATTACAGCTTTCTTGTTCTAAACCATGGAGGCCAAGTTCACTGTTGCAGCTGTGTTTGGTCTCTTTAGGTTCACGCTGCTCACTCATAAATGAGCTAAGGGTTGTAAGTACAAGTTACATGGACTCACAAGTAACTTATTTATTGGACAGAGTTTTGGTGACCTGTCATCCTGCCAGGTTAGATATTTTGGTAGGAGGGGAGTCAGAATTAATGGGATTCCAGTCCCTGTGACTCCTGCTTCATTTTGCTATGTGAGTCTCCAAGCTTGAGCAACTGCTGCCGATCGTTTGTCATCATCCGTCTCCCTATACCCATATACCCTTGTGTTTTGGGGTCGTTTCCTGTTGTTCTGATTATGTAGTATGTTCTCAATCTGAACAAACTGCACAACAGTTCTCTTAGAGGAGCACTGAAACACATTCTCAGGCATCTCTGTACTCGGTCATTGTTTTCACCTGGTTAAACAAAACAAACTAAAGGATTAAAAACTCCAGATTTTGAAATACTTCCAACATTATTAATTGATGATTAATATTAATAATCGCCCAGTACCTGTCTGTAATTGCTTTAACCGACCTTGCTTGATTGTATTGTATCGTTTTATATCTCATGATTTTAACCGATCCTATCTGCTGATTTTGTTTTTGATTCTGAGTGGTGATTGTATTTATTTGCATTGTATTCTTGGCATCATTGTAAATGAGGGTCACCCTCCATGATTTCTCTGAGAATCTTAAATAAAGGTTAATAATAACATCAATAACTTAATCATTACAAAACATTTTAGCAAATGTCATAATGACATCATTCCAAAGGAGTGAAATGACCCATATCCATGAGTATGTTGCAATTTCTGCCCCTGTGGTTTGTCACCCCTGTCAACGTTTTGTCCTTGGCCTTTGATGACAAATAGTTTGGTCCTGCTTATAAATATATTGTCTGGCACTGTGATCTACTTGTATGATAGCATGTCTCATGAGCCTTGAGAGAGACTGGGAAGATAAAAGACCAAGGGGATATGACAGAGGATGTGAACAGGACTCAAACAAACATCTATCTTTTGTGTATCTTTAGTCTATGTTACGGTTTAGACCAACAGTTCTGTTTAGATGAGTCTACTTTCTACCTCCAAATCAATTAGAAGTAAGCCACATGTGGGGCATCAATACAGTATGTATTTGACAGGATAACTTTTAGATATTTTCATGTTTTACTCTGTCCTTTGGGTGGGAAAAGAATAAACCTTACATTGACCTCATAAGTTCAGGTTAAGGAAAATAAAATAGCATTTACACAGCACTGTGACCAAGCTAAGAATCTCCTTCCTTCTTCAAGCTGCTCTCATGAACTGTTGTGGAATGAGTCCTGGAATCCTGTTTAGCTTGTAATACCACTGTATGCTAATGGAACTGCCATGTCACCATCCAGTTTGTAGTATTGTTTGCTATACCACAGAATTTGTTATAATGTGGGCCTAACCAGGGATGGGCAGTGTGTCTTAAAGGGCTGAGAGTCTGCAGGTTTTCATTCCTACAGCATGTGAGTTGACTGATAAGTTAGAGCTAGTGCTTTTCCATATTTGTCTTATGTCTTGACTCCTGCTTATTAAAGGAATACTGCAACATTTTGGGCAAAATGCCCTTATTCTGTAGGCCTACCCAGAATAAGACATGTTCAATACCATTTTCTCCTCTGTACGTCCACTTGTTTGGTTCCTATGGGTAGTATTTTGTGTTAGCATAAAGCCTTGAAGTCTAGAGGAGTCATTAGCCTAGCTCAATCAAAGTGAAAAAAATAAACCTTACCGCAACTCTGAAGCCGTCTTATTTATACTTATTTATTATAAATACAAATGATACATTGTGTAAATAACACAAATTCGGAGTTGCTTAATATGGGTATAATGAGATGGTAAATTACAGCAGCAAAGAGCGCAGACAATCCATCATGCCTAGCTAAGGAGCTGGAATGAGATTTGTTTTATCCAGAGTTACAAAGTTAAGAAACAGCACTAGCACACACTGCAAGCTGTTGTCATGTTTACATTACATAGGCATTTAGCCAATATTGTTATCCACAGTGACTTCAGATGAGTGAGCAGGCAGATTTGGTGTTTTGCTCAGGTTGATTCGTGGACATGTTTGTCTTGGACGTGTTGTCTGTAGTGGGTATCAGAAATGTGACTTTAGTTTTTGCACCAGGCCACCCTGATGTGTTCAAGTATCCATAAAAAATGATTGGGCTTTGGAAATATGCAATGTTTGGGAAAGCAAGCTAAAGTGGTGCTCAGTGTTGGTGATGCTAACAGATGCCAAGAACCAAATACAAGCCTAGAGCTATTTGATGATGATGAAATGCTGTCAGGTGGCCTTTAGATTACAAATAGGTTTGACCTACATTGGCGAATGCCTTCTGTTTTTATGGATTGATTATAGCTGTAGGCTGCCATTTAGGATTTGAGAATGTAGCACTGTTAGATAAAAAACACGTATTTGGAAAAGCCGGTTTTCCATAAAGGAAGAGACGAATGCCTGTTTTCCTCATTGACACTCGTGTTTTTAAGTGTCTACAGTAGCTCTCTAATTTGCTTTATCCTTCATGCAAAAACACTTGTGCTTTGTTTTTTAATGCGAAAACAGCATTGATTTATGTGTGATGTTTGAGCTTAACGCAATTAGAGTGTGATGCAAGGCAGACAGGCAGAGGTGAAACTCCTGACGTGATGTTTCAGCAGACCTAGCTTGCATGTTGCTACATGTTGTATATCATGTTGACGGGGAGCACTGCAGGCACTCGAGGACACAAAGTGAAATTTTTACCATTCAAGTCAGATTTTAGGTTTGGAATCGAACCACCAAAAGATGGTTGGTTGTGAGGCCTTTAACCATAAGGGTTTTTCAAAGGTCAGTACTGATATTTTTCAATTTAACCTGCTCATAGCTGATATGTCATTTGTGCCAGTATTCAGTTATTTAAAACTTGAACGTATTCAGTGCTTCTCAGAAATTGTATTCTTGTTAGGGTAGAAAAACTTCTGAAATTATATTTAAACAGAACAATAAAACTCTCCTTTGAAACTTATGATGATGATGATGATTGTGATGATAAAAAGACTTATTCATGCATGCTTGTGTGGGTCTGATCAAAATGTCTCATTAGAATCAGTGAAGTTAAGTACTTCCCATAGACAACCACTATTGTATGACCCTATAATAAATACGTAATCAATAAAACTGGAACATATCTGTCATATCAGAGGTTACTGGATAGAATTCCATTTTTAAAGCAGGCAGCTGATATATTGGTTACCCTGTTGGTCACTCAGCAGTTCCCCATCCTGATTATAGGTGGTGCAGCCTATGTTTCAGTTTGCAGTCCGTGTCTGACACAGGTTATATGCAGTACTGTGAAACTACTACTACTACTCAGTTGGGACTATATCTCGTTAGGATCATCCCATCTGATTGGCTGATGGCCTGTCAGCGTGTCAGTTGGCCATTGCAGTATTAAGGTCTATGTCTTAACACCGTGACACACTTCTAAAATACATACATGTTTTAAGCAACATGTTTAGATGACACTTGATTCTTATTAGAAATTAAATGCTGACATTGCCTTATTACTTTGCATTGCCTTGCAACAGCAATATCTGATTGAACTTGCATCACAGTAGCAATTTCCAGTCTACACTGATATTTCTTTATTGTTCACATTACATTGGATAACTTAGTTGTATAACTTGTGTATTTTACAGTCTATTGTGCATCATTTGAGTTTATCTATGCGTTTGATAAAATGATTCCATTGTATAATAATCCCCGATTTAAGAAATAAAATAAAAAGAAGAAATTATTGTTGTGAGGTGTGTGTGTGTGTGTGTGTGTGTGTGTGTGTGGGTGCGCGCACGTGTGTTTATTTTCTAAAGGGAATCTACAAATCGGCCCAAGAGCAGACTAATCCTTTCCTTCCCAAGTTCACTCAGGCCATCTTTAATCAGCTGTGGTCAGTCTGTGATGATGTAACCAGAGGAATCATGTTTTTCCTCACAGCGCTTCACTTATCTGTCTATACTGGCTGAAGGCTTAGAGTCACAGAATGACGACAGATAGATAGCCGTGGACCTCTGAAATGAGAGGTGTGAATTTTTTCTTTGTCAGAGCTGCCAATCAGAACGTCCCTGTGGTTTACAACTTTTCATTTGAGGGGCAAAAAGCTCTTTGTTGTTCATCATGGTTTGAAGGCAGCAGTCAGCAGTGTTAACAGAATGGAGGCAGCTCGTCTATCCTGTCTAGATCTGTGATCAGGTCTCTCACAGTTGAGTAATAAAGGTAGAGTCAAGTTTCTAACTGCTGACAGCTCATGAAGTGCTACAGTACCTAGATGAAGGGCAAAGTCCCTCATACCTTGTCTCTCTCTCTCCCTCTGTGTTTTTATTGCCTGGTGGTTAAACTCTACGCGTGTTTGATAAATGACAGAGTTTTATGGCTTTGTGTTTAATCTTAGGCCCTAAATGGTGTCACTGTAGGAAGCATTGAACACTAATATGCTTCATATCAGTCATTTTCACGTTGAATGCTGACTTGTTCTTGAACCAGTTCCGTTTTGCCTCTGCCAAGTTTTCAGCTTTCCAGGAGATGAGTTGATATCATTTAAGTAGACAAACACATGCAGAAGGATTTTTTTAGTTATTCCGACTCTATACACGGGCCGATGGAAACATGGGAGAGACTCCATTCCATCTGACTAATTTATTTCACAACTAGAAATTCGCCGGCTGTAATATTTATCAGAATAGCTAAAATTTTTAGTTTTTCGGTCTTTGTTGTGAGATGGAAGACTGGACAAATTTGTAATTTTTGAGACAAATTTGTCTTAAAAATCTCACTGCCTCTCATGCAGAAAACACACAACACATGCAAACGTGTCAGTTTTATCAATAAATTTGGCATGATTAGTTAAAGTCACTGATAAATAGAGGACTCTCTCATGTGACACAAAATTTGGTCAGCTAACAGTGGGAAAATAAATCCTTTGAATGTGTTTTTTTTTGTCTCAGGTGTTTATCTGGTGAAAAATCTGTTAAAAGGACACATTTGTTTAGATTTTTTTCATCAGTTTTTTATTTGTATGCTTTTTTTTAATTGATAGATCAATAAAGTTATTCATTTGTTTCATTTGCTTTATTGTTGTTGCTGCTGCTGTTTATTTGTTTTTATTAATCAATCATTAATGATTAATGATTAATTAATTAATGTCCCTGGTATTTGAAAAAAGTGATTCCAAAAGTGGTACATGTGTATATCATCTGCCAAATAAGAGGTATTAAATAAAATGTAAAAATAATGAAAATAGCCAGATTTTTCTGTTTAATTTTGGCTTTGTGCTTCTCGCAGGTATTTTGCAGCATCCAGATGGAACCGTACTTAAGCAGCTTCAGCCTCCACCAAGAGGTCCGAGAGAGATGCAGTTTTACAGCATGGTAATACACACACACCACACACCACACACCACACACACACACACACACACACACATACACATTTGCAGTACAATACTTACATGTAGAATCTCACAGTACATCCAATGCAAAGTGCCGCATACATACAGCACAGCATACATACAGTGTACATGTGTACATGTCCACATACAGGTTGCAAGATAACATACATACCTACACACACAGAGGGATGTGTGTGCCTGTAGGCTACTGCTCTTGCAGTGTTTGGTTTAGAGCTTAGTGAAGCTGTCAGCCTCAGCAACTCTCATACAACGAACAGTGAGTCACAGCATTACGTCGGCTCCCCTCTCTCTCAGCAAACCCAGAAGACCAAATCTCAATGAATATACTGTATTAAGCACCAGCCTGGGATTCTGTGCAGGTCTGAGGGGGGACGTTTTCAGGTTCAGTTAATTCACTCAAATTCAGGTTCAACACACTTGTGAAGACACAGTCTAGGTGGTTGTGGACCCATGCTGCCATTTCATGGCATTCATGCATGGGTTTCAAATGATGTAGCAAATGGATTTATTCACCTGTGCTGTTAAACCATGCAGTGAACATGTATCTGGAAATCCTGACACTTAGACATTTTTTACTTAAACCTGCACTATGTCACTTCTTTGAGACATAATGATATAAACCAAGCTTGCTTAGCCCTCTCAACCTCACAACTTGCTGGCGGTTTTGAAAGGCGTGTTTTCTGTTAAAAAAAAAAAAAAAAAAAAAAAAAAAGAAACTGCAAAAATGGAAATTGTTGGATTTTCACATTTCTGGTAGTCCTTGAGGTCATCATGTGCGCCCAACACTGACGTTAGGATAAATGTCCAAATCTAAGGTTAAACTAGTGATATTTCATCAAAATCACTTGCTTGGGGTTCAGAGGGTTAACTTAGCTATTAGCCTGCAGGCACAGAGTTTGTCCAAGGCCAGCCTCTGTACTGCTATGATGGCAAAGAGTTTGCATACAAACTTGTAACTGCTCTCAGTACCATCTAGTGGTCGGATAAAATCACATAGCGCACCTTTAAATTAGCCAGTGATTCCATTTAACTGTGTGCGTGTGTGTGTGTGTGTGTGTGTGTGTGTGTGTGTGTGTGTGTGTCCTAGGTGTATGCAGAGAACTGCAATGATCCATGTCTCCTGGAGCTTCAGAACCATCTGCCCAAATATTACGGCACCTGGTCCTCTCCTGACAGCCCTAATGGTAATGGAACACTGTGTGTGTGTGTGTTTGTGTCTGTGTCTGTGTCTCTGTTTGTGTTTGTGTTTGTGTTTGTGTGTGCGTGTATGTGTGTGTATGTGTGTGCATGCGGCATGTGTGTGTTTGTGTCCGTGATGCCAGACAGTCAAAAATTGCCAAGTGTCTCTGTTCTCTCA
>OMLF01011335.1:8055-19323 GCA_900302615.1 Holocentrus rufus
TGGGAAGCAACCACCGTCATTATTTAATGATGAGAGAGGGAGACACAAGGCTTGTCTCTAAATGACACACAGGAGGAGGAGGAGGAGGAGGGGATTGTGGGAGATTAAGTGAGCTCTCTGGCGTTTGTTATACACTGCAAAGCGCTGCAGGATGTTTGTCAAGCGGCGCTCTCATTTGGGGCAAGAGGAAAGCCAGTAGGAGACCTCAAACTTGGCTTGATGAACAGGGCTAGAGCAAAGTGATGGGAATGTAATGGAAAGTGGACCTGCGAAGAAGATGAGGATTAGACAGAAATGATGATGATCGACGGATTACAACTTTGAAAAGGAAAGGAAAAAACGCCTAGTAATGTGAGAAACGCATGATGTTTTTCAGTAGTTGTCTTTTTGTCTTTTTTTTTTTTTAACCAGGATTGGAACTAACTGAGTGAACTGCATTGCTGGCTTGTCTGGAAATGGTGTGAACTTTTCCTTTTTCCCTTTTCCCTGCAGATTCATGACTTATGACTCAGGACTGGGAACTCTGAGTGAATTTATCTCTGGCAAGTTTTAGCTATTGGATAACAGCGAAGAAGAAACATTCTTTCGAGGTAAAATATTTCCCCCCTGTTAAAGAAAGTTTTTTTTTTCTCTATTCATGAGTATGACTTTTAAACTGTTGCATCACACTAAGTTCTCCCCGGGTATTTAAGTGCTTCCTTCCAAGCGGAGGATGATGCCTGTGCCTGGAAAATGTGTCATATTTCCTCTGTATTCATAGCGATATCCCTAAATTCTTTGAGTTCACTTGGCTCTTTTCTGAGATCCATATAACTAATCTTCAATATTTTTTAAATTAAAGCACACATGTAGCTTTGCATAAATGAATTTGAGAGCTGGATTATGATTTTTTTTTTTTAGAGTGAAGGAATTTAAGGATAGTTTTGAATAATTTTTATAAATCCTCCTCCATAGATCCAAAAGGTTCCCATATGAAATTAACATTATAATCATATTCTATACAATGTGTGTCCACTGAATAGCTCAGCGCAAAAGGAACTGAAAAAGAATTGTGTTTTAAGATATTATGATAGCATTTGATTCTCATCCAAACCAGGTAGAGCCACAAGGATAAGAAATCTTCAAGGAACTCATGGGCAGAAAAATGACCTCTGGACTATATCCAGGCCCTTTTCTGGGGTTGCTCTGTCTCCTTCTCCATGGCTCTGAAGAGACCTGCCCGTCTATGTGCCTCTGTACAGCCGACATGGTGAGCTGTACCTCCAGCGGTCTGACGAAGCTACCTCACTCCCTGCCCTCCTTCTCGGTCTCCCTGGATCTCAGCTACAATCTCCTGTCCTGGCTGGGTCCGGGCAGCTTCAACGGGATGTCCAGACTGGAAAACCTCCGGATGGCCCACAATCAGCTCAGTGCCTTGGGCCACGGAGTGTTCCACAACGCCTCCAGGCTCCGACACATCGACCTGTCTTCCAACAGGCTGCACGTGGTGGAGCAGCACTACTTCCAGGGGCTGTGGAGGCTGGAGGAGCTGCTTCTCTTCAACAACAAGATCACACGCGTGGAGGGCAGCACGCTGAGCGGCCTGAGCAGCTTAAAAAAGGCTTACTTCAGCCTCAACCAGATCACGGAATTCCCATTCTTCTCCATCAAAGACCACAGCCATCCCTTCCTGACCATGCTGGACCTCTCATCCAATCGTATGACTACTCTGCCGTGGGAGGACGTGAAAGCTCTGCCGGGGCTGGTGCAGAAGGGCTTGTTCCTCCACAACAACACTCTGGTCTGCGACTGCTCCATGTATAGCATGTTCTGGCACTGGGAACTGAGGGACTACGATTCACTGAAAGACTTCGCGGATGAGCACACCTGCACTGCCTATGGGGAACCCCGCGCCAGGATCCGGTTCCTCCGACACAACCGTTTCTTCCAGAACTGCACGGTGGGGAAAGCAGTCTCGCTGCCCGTGACTGTGTTCCTCTCCAGCCTTGTGGTGTCTGAGGGAGAAAGGGTGCGGCTAGACTGCCAAACGTCTCTCAGTAGCACAGACCTCTCATTTACATGGCTCTCCCCCAGCAAGGGATACATCACCCAGACCAGCATTAATGACACGCTAATTAGTCTGTTCCCTAATGGCACCTTGGAGATCTCTGCAGCCAAGGTCAATGACTCGGGCCTGTATGTATGCACGGCTGTGGATATTAAACAGACGCTGAATGCAACCCGTGAAGTGAATGTGACCGTGGTCCTTCCCATGCCTGAATCATTCAACACAGGCTACACAACGTTAATGGGCTGCGTGGTGACCATGATCCTTATCCTCATATACCTCTACATGACCCCGTGTCGCTGCAGCTGCTGCAAACAGCCCAAACCGCAGGTCATCCCCATCGCCACCTACGACCCCAGCGGCTTCTCCTCCATTTTCTCCCCCACCGCCGGCCACAGGGACCCGTCCAAAATCCAAAGTAATAAGCATGTAGCATTCATAGAGCCAGTGATGGATGAGCAGAACGGATGCCTGAAAGCTGACGTCGACCAGTCTGCTTTGCAGTGGGAGTGGGAGACCTCAGGACCTACCAAAACTCCTTACTCAGGAATCAGCAGTGAAACGTGAAAATAAATCATCTCCACTGGAGTGTAAACTCTGTAAAGAAAAAAAAAGAATGTCATCTCTCTTTCCCGACTTTTGCCAGCCATGGTTAAATGGCCCTCCGAACAAAGAGGGGGGAAAAAAAGCAATATCTTCTGCTGTACTTCTGCTCTTACCCGTCATTTGACCAGTAGTTGTCAGAGATGAGAAATGAAAGTTTCAACTTTGGTTTATTATCCTGAGAGCACTGACATTGCTAAATCACAGTAGAGCTATTATCAGCCCTAAAAATCAGTTAATAACTTTTCTATGTACTCAGGTGCTGCACAACTCTGGGGGATCTTCCTACTGGGAGCAGAAAATGAGGCTGGCTGGCTTTTCACAGAAACTGTTTAACAAGGATTAAAAGCCATAGAAAGTTCTGTTCGTTTATTATGATTCTAGTGTACTGTATTAAGTAAGTTCAGTGCGTGTATCCCAAGTGGTCTGTAATTAGTGTGGTAGAGATTTAGACACTAGTTCTGCAACAGCTCAAGATCACTTAACCCATATCTTTGATAAGATGTACCTTGAACATAAGGCACGGAAAACGTTACCCACCTCCTAGAAACTTCTGTTCCCTATGTTCTTAATAAATGTTTCAGTCCCCTGCATCAATCGTACGTCCTGGTTATAGCAGGCTTTAAAGGCAATAATTTGAAGCAAATGCATACATTAGAATAGGGTGGGATTTTCCAATGCTGCTATCATATTTTTAAAAGAGGAATTATAATACAGCGAGTAAAGCAATGAATGATTCTGGCATTAAGCCATAGCTTTCAGCAAAAATTTGAATATCTTATCTGGCAGAAAACAGGAGCACATCCTGCAGTGATCTATCATCCATATACATATCTCATATAAACCTGTTGCACTAATCTGGCAACAAAACAATAATGACACTGACACTGCCCCTGCTTATCTGGCAAATAGCACAGTACAGAAATCACGTATGTCAACAAACCAAAGCAAACACCTATTGGACAGCTCCTCAAAGACAGGATCTCTTTGATCAAACGCAGCATAACTCTTTGAACACTGAGGAACAAACACAACCGAAAAATATGAACTGAAGTGACACGTACTTCAAGCAAATCTGACGCATATCCCGGGATGTATTGTTTTGTGCAGTTGTGTTCTGTTGATTCAGTGTGACATGCTTCAAATGACAGAATTACACGCAGCAAAATGGGAGAAGAAAGATGTTAAAGTAAGGATTTGCATACACTGCCATGACAGAATATAAGTGTGTGGAATGAAATCATGGATACATGGACTCTCCAACTCCCAACATCTATAACGTTTTAAGATTGTGCTTTAATCTCGATGCAAACACTGGATAGGACCAAGGATTAACCTGAGATTGGTTAGGATTAGATGTAATCCTTGATATGTCAAGACGATGTCATTAGTAACCTCACATCTTAGTTTTACATCTCACCAAGGAAAGGAAGTCATTCGAGGAGAGACCTTTGATTATTGCCAAATCCTTAATTAAAACATGACTGCTTTCAAGCCTGAGGAGACTAAGATTCTTGGGCAACTTGTATGTAAATTAACAGACAGAATTTAAAAAATCAGTCATCCAAAAGCAAATCTATGGTGGGTAAAAATGGGACAGGACAGAACTGAATGGGTTCCTCGACAGCACTGAGTTTCACTATGAACTCTGAGGAACTTGAGAAGCATTACCTTCTCCATTGTATTATAACTTAATGAGCACGTCCAGGATTAAGGGCCAGCATAAAGAAATATTATACACTATATGGTTTTGCTACAACTGCCTTTTTACTTTAACAAAAAAAAAGAAGAAAGAAAAAAAGAGTTTAAAGTAGAGCTGGGCAATAAGGACAAAACAAATATAATATTTTTGACCAAATACCTTGATATTGATAGTGATGATATTGTAGGTACTATTGGTGCTTTAAGAATATTTACTCACAATATATTTCTGATAAACTATCATTCATGATGTGGACATGATGACCAAGCAGGCAAATTACAGAACATCCAGAACATCTATTAAGTTCAGCTTTTAAAACCAGGAAAAGACAACACTCAAACCATATCAGGATATTACAATACCCAAAATCCCAGATGATATCCAGTCTCATAATACAATATTAATGTATTATTGATTAAAGTGTTTTGGTTCTGGTAAGCAAGCCTCTGGATTAATACTGAAACTCCTGCACAGAACTTACATAACGTGCTGCTATTTGGCCATGTGCAGTAACATCCTGCATTAGGCTTTGTCATGACTAGTTGCTTTTTTGGACACAGTGGACTGCAGACATTACATTGAGAGACGAGTTAAGGTTAGGTTTTAGGAGATTAGCGCGAGGATAAAAAACAGGTGCTTTGTCAATTTCTCTGTTTTTAAATCCCTCTAATCTGGTTCCATATTCTGACGCAGCATCTGGGTCAGGATTCATTGTCTGTGACACGATAAGCAGGGGGGGTTAAACACACAGAGGACATGATGTGATCACTTCATGAGAGGATGTCCATACACAGTGGGTCTGCAAATGACCTTGCTTATGTAAGCACGCAGATGACTTGGGAGTGAACCATAGTGTAACAGCATTTCAAAATTGGGATTAGCGAAGTTTGCATCCTAATGCCATTTGCTGAACATTTTTAATCTAAAAAAAGTATAGGACTGCAGGCTTTACTTACAATGAGAAGCCTCGTGAATGCATTTAGGACAACAGAGGTATAAAAGAGCATACATTAAACCAGCACTCATCCAGTGTGTGAATGGCTACAAGTGGACAAACAAGTTTAGCTTGCCAAAATGTCAAGAATACCATGATGTAATATCACTGCTTTCCTTAGCCCAGACACATATTTACACTTAATCTCATGCAAGAATTCCTAATGCAGACAGAATGTATGTGGGTTTGTATGGTTCATTCTATTGGCTTATGCAACATTCCCTGAATTTCTCCAATGAATTACACACACATACAGGAAGGGGCACTTGATGCTTGAAAAGATGCCCTCATGTCTAAGCAAAACTCCCCGCCATGCTTCAATTAAAGTGCGCACTTCTCATTCCAGATTATTTGTTTTCAGGGGATTGGTTGGGTTCCAAGGGATTCGAAATGATTTTATTCAAGAATCTAATTACAGCGAACGGGGAGTTTTATTCCGAACAGCACAAGTGGAATTGCTTTCACTAGTGAAGGGTTGCCTTGACTGGCAACGGGGGCTATTACTGAACTGTCAAAACAGTCATCAGGGAGGAGTGGAGGCATCCAGCTGCAGCAGATACACGCACATTTCTCAGACATTGTGACACCCACATACACAGGCTCTGTCGTGTCCCAATGTCACCAATCCAACTAAAACCCTTGTTGCATTCTAATTGGACACTTAACTTGGTCTATTTGTTTGAGTAACACACACACACACATGCATACTTTTCACCAGAACATTTCCCAGACTGATTATAGATTTCGTGGTAGAGGTAGCACACTGAAAAGACTAAAATAAATGTGTATTGCTGCACACCAGACAAGAGGCTGTTTATCACAGCTTTGCAATGAATCCAAACACACGCTTTGGTGTGAGTTTAGACATCAGCTCTGTCTTCATAGCGCTGTCAAGCATCTACATGTCAAACAGGACTCTGATCCCAGTCAGATCACTGTGGGGCACATTGCACATGAACGCCTTATTAAGTAGATTTATGGATCTAACACATATCAATGCAAACAAGCCAAATGAGCAAGTGCAGTGCTCCCTTCTGGTCTAGATAAACCACTCAGCACGTCAGAAGCATAGTCTGACTTTAGCGTCTCTCTCGGGCCGTTATGAGCATCATCAGTCCCAAATTTGATTTTGGATTCCACAAGCACAATGAGCTAAAAGTTCGGAGGTTTCTTGGAGGTCTTTTAATTCTTCCTATGGACGGCTTGCCTCATTTCTTCCACTCTCTGTCTTGTATAGTGTGATCAAGGGACTTTCTTTTGCTGCTGTCAGTTTCCAATAGAGGTAGAAAATAATGATGCACAAATAAAACGCTAACTGCAGCAGATAATCTTCATTCAAAGCCATTAATGAGCTTTGATGAAATTCTGTTTCACTTTTCCACTTAAAAAATACTGACCTTTTTTGAGATGGGCATTATAAATATAACTACTACAAAAGTGCACTCAGTAGAGTGCAGATCTCCGCCGGACGTGTGTGGGGACACAATTCTTATATAGAGTGGATAATTCTTTTTTTGTTATTGTTTTGTGCCACAACTCGTTGTAGAAAGGGTGAGAGGGGTTTTCCATTATGGCTTTGATCTTGTCCCTTGTCCAAAGACCCAAGAAGATTAGACAAATTAGTCCACTGATGTATGAAACAGCATCGCATCAGGCTATTTAACCTATTTTAACCCCTGATCGTTGACATCAGCCTTTGACTCTTTTTACAGTGTTGTTCTCCCGTGTGTCTGCTCTGTGTTCTGTTGACTTTCT
This sequence comes from Holocentrus rufus, assembly GCA_900302615.1. Classification (NCBI taxonomy): domain Eukaryota; kingdom Metazoa; phylum Chordata; class Actinopteri; order Holocentriformes; family Holocentridae; genus Holocentrus; species Holocentrus rufus. The sequence continues at coordinate 15,157 of OMLF01011335.1, forward strand.
TTGTAAACAGTGTTATAAACTTGCCCAGAAAACAAACGCACATCCTGGAATTTTTCATCCATGGTTGAAGCAAAGAAGGCCACAATAGCATATTAAAATGCCAATTAAGCAGGTAGGCTGATAGGTCCAGTAGTACACAAACAGAGAGAGAGGGCGAGGGCGATGGTTCGAGAGATCAAGAAAATGAATGGAGTGAGGGAGTTGTGAGAACAAACATTTTTTTGAATCACTGCAGCCACAAGATATTCTTCCTCATACAGTCATAACTATGTACATAATTTTAGACTGATTGGCCCAGTCGTTCGCGAGATTAGCTGCGGACAGACACACAGACAGACCCACCCGACCAAACAAACTATCTCCTGGCAGAGATAATAAAAGAATGCTTCTCTGGTACACTGTATACCTGTGTATGAGCAGGGGTATGCCCTCTTGATTTTCGCATCAAAAACAATATGACCTTTACCTGGATGGATATTATAAATAGAATGAAATAAATGTATCTTGCATTTTATCAGTCTACACACACAGTCTCTACATCTGAGCAGTAATATATGTTTGTAGTGCTCAGTGGTGGGGAAATCATGCTTGATGGGTTTTCTTTAATCTCCCATCGAATCACAGTGATATTTCTAAACTTAAACATTGTTGTGACATTTTATATAGAAGTAAAGTTCTCCAAGAGGATTACTGTGGGTATTTACTGTAGGATGTTTTCCTTCAGGCTTTAATGTACTATGTGCACAAGTTTTTCATCGGCCTGACTGCATTTGGAAATTATTTTAAATGTATAATGTATAAATGTGGGGGCACCAAAACTTTGCCTCTGCAGGAGCATTGGCTGACTCCTGGTGCTGCTCAGTTCAGTTTTGCAGCTCAGTTTTGTCTTTCCTTGCCTGAGGGAATTTAAAAAAAAGAAAAAAAAAAGAAAAGGAGGCCAAAACAAGGGAAGGCACACCCACAGGAGACCTGCCTCACTTCGGCTGGGAGGAAAGGCAATCACCCAGCATATGATTTCTGTCACCACACACAGGCTCCTCTCAGAGCGTCAACAGAAAACAGCGCCATCTGGTGTTTCTTTTCCTCAAATACTCCAAGAGGGTCATAAAAAAGCACAGCGAGCCCAATCATGAGAACCAAACAATCTAGAGATCATTAGCCCTGACCAATGTCTCCTAATAATCCTTTCAGTAGTGGAAGAGCCAACAGAGAGCGATGACCTTCAGCATGCGGTCTCAAATGGTTTTAAATGGATGCATTTATATTCTACTGCTCTTTGCAAGTCCTCTCTGCAGATGCAGTGTGTGAATGTAAAGATCTATAGGCTCAGATTTCCACTGCAGTGCTTTGTACCTTTTGTCATGGTCAACAAGTAATCCTTTCCTCTGAATTTAGAGGCTAAATACATCTACAGAATATATTAATTCTTAAATACCAGTGGTATGCACAGGCTCAGAAAAGGGCAGGGACCAAACTTCTCTAAAATGGAAGCTGGTCTTAATGGGGTCCTTGTGGCTCAGCGGGCTGAAACCCCCACCATGTAAATGACATCTCATTCTTGGACTTGAAATTGGCCTGAAACCACAGTTTATTAATACCCCTTTTTCCTATCTTTCATGCAGAAATGTCATAAAAATAACCTTTAAAATGGCACTTCCCCAAAAATGCTGCCAGGGAGATCTGCTTTTATCTTATTTTTGATGTGTTTTGCACAGTGGCATGTAAGACCTACATACCCTTTCAAAGGAGAAAACCCAGTACACAGCAGTTCTGACCTGCATGCCATCTAAAAATGACAGGTATACAACTATATGCAATATTATGAAATTTAACAGCATCAGATTTCTCAGATCTCTCATTTCCATATGTCAGAACTTGTTAAAAAAATGTTTCTATACAAAATAGCACTTTACCAGTAGCATACTAGTATTTCTGGATTACGTTACTCAGTTTATACAAAATATCTATGTGAATCTGCACTAGACTGCTGAGTGTGAAGAGATATTTTGATAATCACGATCTTCAGTTTTGCATGCTATTGGCTTCTTCACGCTCCAAAGTTTTGCATGCTATTTGCAAAAATAAATAAATACATAAAATGAAAAACAAATAAAATGCAATCCAAATTCAGACAACAAAACATACAGTCAATGACATACAAATGCATGTAACCTAAATGTGAGTAACCCTTGATTTAAAATTGTTTTCCAAGCTCTAGTTACCTCTTAATGCAGTTTATCTCAGAATTGTTGCCCTTTCTCCATTCAAAGCAGTTAAACACATTTACTGGATAAGAGGAAGGGGCAGGTATGAGGATAAAAACATCTATGTGGCCTCAAATGCTCACAGCATTCCGGAGGTAAGGCACATATGTACCAGGGCTGTGTAGCCTGAGCATAATGGAAATGCTGCGGTATAAATGCCCTTCAGATTGACTGGAAGGCCCTTTTAGCTTAGAGCTCCTTGGGTGATCAATGTTAGCTATGCCCTTTAAGAATCTCTGTGTGTTTCAGTCTGAAAAGGGACCAAAGAAAAAGGGCAGCAACACAACCCCCACTCTCTGTGCACCCCTGCACTTAGTGCTTGCATATATATAGTTAAACTATGATATAAACTTCTAGTATGTGTTGTGCATTTTATAGATGCTGTGCAGATGATGTGCTGTAGTTTTATGTTTCTGTACATATGGTTCTCCGCAGATCTCGTGATTGAAATGAAAGCATTTATTTTCAACATTCCATAATTTCATCAATTGTTCTTCAGTGTTTGTATTCCTCTCAGTTGTTATATATTGCATACAATCAATTGATATATCTTCATACTGCATTCTTGTATGTCAGTCAGATGTACTGTTATTTCTGCTTTGGACACATTCTTAAGTCAAGTGCATTAATCCTCTAGTTTCTACCTTTTCAATCTCACATTTTTCTCACCCACATAATGGGTGTTTAATCTTTGACTTAACAGCAGTTCAATTCGATTCACGATTTAGTAGCTTGTAATTTGATTTAGGAGCAATTTTTCTTTTTGAATCAATTTGATTCAATCTGAGTATGTAAACCACTATGTAAGTCAATGATTTGATTCAGTACGATAAGTCAAAATGCATATTCATTTAACACACATGCAATCCTTTTTTCTTTTAGATATGAGGAAATTAGTCAAAATAATTACTTAGCGTTTATTCTAGGTTTTCAAAAAAGTTGCATAGTATTGTTAGATCATGATAATGTTTGATATTTTTTATGAATAGTGAATGAATCGATTCAAATCATTTCATATTACTTCAGGCCGAAGTCAGTGATTCATTCCTTTTATTTCTTTTTGCAGATCGATGCAGTTGAATCGGCAGATTTTATGCTCGATGCAGTGAATGAATCATTCCACCTCCACTGTGTGTGTTCGTGCTGAAACTGTCAGTGGCATGTTTTTATGACACATATTTTCTGTTATTTTCTCTCCTATTGTTCAATGCTGCACCCTGTTGCTATTCATAGTAGCAAAACCCAAATTACCCGGCAGGGATCATTTAAGTTTCATCTCATGTGAGGAGTGGCTGGAGTTTGAGTGAAAGGACAGTAAGACGGCTGTGGTTTACACTTTTAATGGTTTGCTTGACACTGTCATCAAACCCATCACACAAACAAGATTTGAAACGTTTTATTTTAATAGATTTTTTTTGAACAACCAAATATGTAAAAAAAAGAAAACCAACAGCAAAAGTGAAATTTCATTCACTTGTTTTTTTTTTTCTTTAAAAAAATATCAGCCTTCCCCCTTGTTCACAAACCGTTTCAAAATTGGGACAAACAGAAATTACATGACAAATCCGAGAAGCTGGAAGGCCATTACATTTCTTGGCGAATATAAATATAGTGGTTTGAACAGGGTCTGAAACAGCTCACATGGAAAGAGCGTACATACAGTATACACGACAGTAGGACACTCGGCACTGCCTGTATCAATTTTTATTAATGTAGAAAACCAGGATCCTTATTAATGATTTAAATCAATGTGTTTATGATAAGTAAATATATACATTCAGCCAGCTCTAATAGTCTCTGGAGTATGGCGTTCATGATCCCCCCTTAGATCATCATGATTGTCTTTTTCAGGGGGAGTAATTGTGTGAGTATGTGTAGTCCGGGTAGTATTCCTGCCCCCCAC
>OMLF01011337.1:3647-24621 GCA_900302615.1 Holocentrus rufus
AACCCCCCCCCCAAACCCACCACAGTCAATACAAGTATGTATACACACACACATAAACTTTTAGAAAATACTTAGGAACTATTGGGGAATATACAGTGCTTCCTAAACTTAAAAATACACTCCATTCCTTAGAAGTGTTATGCATCATGCGGTGATGTCGAGAAATTGGTTCCTCCTCTCTGATTCACACAGGAAGAGACGCAGACTGTTTTCAATTGTCTCTCCAATCCTCAACAGATTGGCAACCACAGCAAAGACCTCAGTGTTGTAAGGTGGCTGCTTTGCGTGATGCAGCAACTTCCTGATCTGATAAAATGAGGTCAAGAAAAACCGTGACTGTTTTGACAGTCACGACGCCCCAAAGTGGCATTATTCAAATGATCTCTTCGCTTTCACTCTGATGACTTTTGTCTGTCTTGGACAGCCTGTTCTGGTGCCATGTCACAGCGTCATGTCCTCGTCGCCTCCTGCGCCGGCCTCTCTAGTATCGGCCTGCATCGTCTTTGCCCACACACAGCTGCTCGCAGTGCTGATGACAGGCCTCAGTCTTGAAATGCCAGGCCTGAAATAGTCTGGCACGTTTATAATTAAACTGCACGGGCAGGCCGGTGCCTCTGTTGCTGTATAAGGCTCCAGATACGCTCGGGCTTTGGCAGGGAATCACACAGGCCCGGTCACACTCACACAGAAACCAGACACACACACTGACACACACAGGAGGCACATCAAGTGGGGTAATTAGAGGCGCTGATATATAATGAGTGGCTGCTCAAAAAACGCAGAAAATTCAGGGATACAGGACGCTTACCAGCCTTGAGGAGTAATTGCAGTGTATGAATACAAATTGCACAGTGGAAGGGTGGAGCAGAAGATTAAAATAACTTTTCTACTTTCAGAAGATCTGTGGCCGTGGAGCTCTTTGGTTTATTCGCTGCATCTTTTTCGGGTTTGTCTTTTGCAGGTGTGGCGGTGTGAGGCCAGCTGCTCTTCACAAAAGCGCTGAATCGTCTGCTTATACCTGCTGAAGGTGAGGATGGAGGTGAAAGACGAGGTGCTGGACATCCTTCAGAAGGTGTGGACCAAACTGCAGGGGCTCCCACAGGCCAGTCCGCTGGAGCTGGGGGCCTTTTTTGTACTCATCCTGTTTGTTGGTGAGTTTATGTGGGTTGAAAGACCAAGCAATGATCAGAGACGGTGAATTAGAACAGATAAAGAGCCACATCAAACTCAATTATGATATGTTACAAAACTGTTTCTCTGTCCCTTCTCTGCTCTGCCAACCTAATCCCTCATTTTTCCGCTTGCCCCATCCTCCCTCTCTCTCCTTGCAGCCACGTTTCTCTTCATGATCGTGCTGTCCTGCGTCCACTGCTGCTGCTGTGGAAAGCCAAAATACCAGGGCTCCAGAGTGCAGCCTCTGCAGCCCGTCTGAAGAGGGCACAGAGACCGAACTCCACCAACAAATACAACAATCCACCCCTGCTTTTGTCCCCCAGATTGTCACTCAAACGATAATGATGCGCGTAGTCCAAGCTACAAGAAGGGAAATGTTCCTTTTCCCTCTCGATTCGTGGGAGATCAGTGATTGTTGGAGGAAAACAACAAGGAGAGATGCATCAAGGGAAGGATCAGGAGAAGTTTGGAGGATATTTTTCCAGTATTGGGACAAACACTGGGCACACATGGGGAGATGTGCCATGGAGCCAGCCTCAAGAATCTGTGTAAATCAGCTGAATGGCACAACCCATCAAGATTCATTATAGGCCCGGACAATGAGACACTGTGCTGTTGTGCTGCAGCTCTCTCCAAGAACAAAAAGCTCCATGCTTTCAGAGGAGAGATGGATGAAAAGATGGGGAAGCCAATTTAAGACGTGCGCTTGGATGGCAGAGTGACTCAAGTCTTTACAGATTCTGTGTTTTTGTACTCGATCTCTTAGCTGTGATATATATAGCAGGAATGTAAAAAAAAGAAACCTCTTTAGTGTGTCATGTTGGACATATGGAAAATATACTCAACTTGTTTTTGTGCTTACGTATTTTCCAGTGGAAACTTGGCAGTGAAAAAGAGAGAGAGGACGCCCTCTGCTGGTTCAGTGAGGAGAACATGCTTTGTAAAATGTGCCAATTGACATGTTGTTCAGTATTTGACATACAAGAGTTACAAAGATATTCCCATTACAATATGGCAGAATTATGATTAGTATTAGCATTATTTATACTGTACTTCATGTCCACATAGTGTTTTTTACTGAAGCGAAACAGTGTTAGATTTGTAAACATGATATTGGATCATATGATGGCAATAAATGTTCAGTGTATTACAATTTTAAAAATAAGCCAAGTTTCTTTTGGTAAGGCCACATGAAAACACATCTCCATTTTCAAAGTACGATACTGTAAAGTCACGCATCTAAACTTTCATGCCGTAATAGGGTCTACTTTATGGTAGAATAGTAGTTTTAATCTAAATCTCATCAGTAGGAGACTGCTCTATTGTATGCATACCTTATCAGCAGGCCTCTCCCTTGGCTTCAGCAGTCAATATTATCAGTAAACATTAACCAGAAGCTCTGTTTCACTTACTGCGCCACATACAAACCCACACAACACGCCACAACAACCTAGAGCAGAGCCATTTGCAGAGTTTGCAGTCAGAGATTGAATCTCTGTGCTTCACACAAACCATAATAGGTTGCTCTGATGTTAAAGCTGCATTCAAACAATTTGAGGACTGAACCTGGATCAGGAAGTTAGCTGAAGAGGGCTACGCTTTGCTCAGTCATCTGTTCCCGCACACCATATTCACACAGTATTAGAAGTCACTGAGCCGTGGAGAGGACCAGTCAGCGGGGACATGGCCGTGGAGAGGTGAGTTTTTGAATGGGAATGTGCTGGTGGCTTTTAAATGTCAGCAGTTTCTGTAGAGGTTGCTGATAAAAGCATGACATCTGTTATTGGGGAAGTTGCACTTATGAGAACAAAACTGAAAACTTTTATTGCTATATTAGGCATTATAGCATCAGCAGATACAGTTTAACCCCATTTATCTCATTCTAGGAGGGTTTTATGCTCTATTAACATCAGAAAATAATCAACTAAACATACAATATAGGCTTGATACATTGATAATGATGGTGATGATAAATACAATGAATGTGATCAGTAGCCACTAATAGTAATCGTTAACTCCCTTACCTCCTTGGTTTAATTCATTTTCTTCAGCTCATCTTCTTCAGCTCCCAATTATTTCATCCATATTCTATCCTGTGCAGACCACCAGAGCATCCAAACCCCACGGGGTCACCTGAGGACTGGGTGGAGTGGTTTATGTATCGCCTGCATCACGAGCCGTGGGCCCTGGGCGGTGTTGTGGTCTTGGGAGTGTTTGTGCTGGGAACGCTCTCTCTGGTTGTCTTCGCCCTGCTCTACGGATGCTGTTGCGCCCCCGAAGAGGCCAAGAAGACAAAGCCAAAGAATGGGGTGCTATAGATGCATATGAAGGGAAATGAGTCATATGTGATGATATATGATGGAGAATTTGTCAAAACTTTTCCTGTCTATTCTTGGGTCGCTTTTGAAATATGGTGGAATTTAGACTTGCAGTATTTTACTGTTATTTAGCCAAACTTTTGTAACATATTCATTTCTTCAATTAAATTGTATAATTGAATATGCTGTTTTCCATTACTGTATTTGCTCCAATTAACATCACTGGCATCAGCGAATGAGATTAAAGCACCTCAAACTCTTTCATAATTTCAAAGTTAATTAGTTGGGATTTTTAATTAGTTGTCTTCACCAAGATTGCAATCACCCTACAATAATATAGCCTAATACCTGTAGGTCAGCCAAAAGATGCTTTGAAGTGGCATATCAAAATGTTGAATGCATGACAAGATGAAGGAAATGTGAAAACAAAGTATACTGTCTTCCATAAATATATATCACGCTAATCACCTTATATCAGTTTTCATCTCTATATTTATACCTTCATTTTTTGTCTTCAAAAAATTTGCAATTGAAGCAGCAGTCTAAATGTCCAATAACTCTACTCATGAACTAATCATAATAGCTACATTATCACACTTAAACCCTAACACCCAAACACTAGTCCCCAACATTCTCATTTGCCAGTTAAAAGTTTTACAGTTAAATTGAATAATTTAAATAGCAATTCACATAGAATAGACAGGGATAACATACATAAGAAAATAGACACTGTTGACATGAATAAACACCGACACAAAAATCCGTTTACCGAGTCGTTTGATCGATCTGGACTCCATTTCCCAGAGCCAAATTCGTGCTCGCGCGACGTCGTTTCCGTGACGTTTCTACTGTGCGACCACGCGATTACGCATGGATTACGCTAGCAATGGCGAGCGGCAAAAAGAGTGTGCCACTTTCCTCTTTGGCAGATTATGGGGATGATTCTGAGCCCGATTCCGAGACGGAAATAGATGAAACAGGTCAGTAATAACAACTTTGATAACTTGGTTTGTTTAAAAAAAAGTCGGAGTGGCTGAAATTCTGCTTATTTCAGGGCGAATTATACCGCCGGAACTTCATTGTGTTAGCTAAGGCTAGCATGCTGCTAGTACAGCTGTGTTCATTTGTTGATTTGTTTCTGAAACACCTGCACTTAGAAGTTGTAACGTCGGCCTACTTCAATGTATTAAAGTTAATTTCTGCTTTCAGCATTTAGTTGGTGGTGTCAGGCGAGTCCAATTCAGGTGCAACCATGTTCTGTCAACTCACAGCTAACTTACCAGTAACTTGGCTAGCTAGCTATACTAAACAAATCTGTTGTCGGTGATGGTGCATTCACTTCTTGTGACCCCACACACAGTAGTTCACACAGTACTTTTCTGTGTGGTTGTATCATTAAATCATTGATTCTCCTAAGTTCTTAAGTTGAGTTTATCCTGATAGGTAGCATGGAGAAAACATAAAGCAATATCCTTTTCAAAATTCTGACAATTGAATGTTATCATATATAAGATACACATTTCATAGAAATTGTCTTAAGACCTTATATAACATCATTTGGATTTACGCTTCAGTTTGGCATGCAGTCAATGGCCCACGCAGCATTTCTTTATACCGGAAATGAAACTGTTTTCTGAATTTCTACAGCCCTTATGTTGAAACTGTTTTTTCCCACCAAAATACATTGTAACAAATTTTATTGATAGAACTGCTGCTTGATGAAGTAGATGTATTCACAATCTACCAGTGGATCCCACAACTCTGAACAAATGACAGCAGTGAGGCATGTACAAGAAGGCACCATTACAGTGCCATATTTCTGAATGGAGTTTAGGGTGATGTTCATGCTGAGGCAACAGTGATTCCCATCATTGGAAATAGCAGTTGCCTGAGCTTTGCTGACCTATGTCTACGTTTCATCCCTCTGCTCCTCTTTCATCCCATCCCCAGCAGGTCGTGGGGGAGGTCTCGTGTCAGCCAGCTACGGTGAGGACGATTTGAGCCGAGTGGAGGATGCTGATGAAAAGGGATCAGGAGATGAAGACAGCGGCGAGAGTTCCCGTAACTCGGTCAGTACTTTAGTTTCTCCCTCTCTGAGTTCATCTGTTTCAAAAACATCTCAAAAGAAGATCACGTGCTTCACCTTATACCTTATTATTCCTGTTGACCATGCCGCTGGCTTCCACTGGAACTCAGGGAGTGTGCATTAAAGACAGAGAGTCCAAAAGACTAGGTGTGTTGTGAGTGAAAGTGCTGCTTTTCTTTTGACATGTTGATGAATGGATGGGATGTGCATCATGTTGTGCTGAGTCTTAAATGGGATTTGGAAAGGAGGGAAGAGGCTTGGGAATGAAAAGAGGTGAGGGTATTACCTCACCAGTCCCTTTTCAAGACAGTGGCTGCAATGCACTGTAGTCAAGCTCAGACATGTTTTTGTAATGGTTGTGTAATCACCAAATAGACTCACTGGATGTGATTTTAGCACAGAACATGGCACCAGTACATATTTGTATAGGTGCTCGGTGACTCAGAACTTGATATGATGGTATAGATAATAGGCTGTTTGGTGATGGCTGTATCTTAAAGTGTCATTTGGTCTGTTTGGTTCCCCTCCCTAGTTTTAACCCCTCTTCACCCCTATAGTTTTAACCTTCTACATTTTTGTTTTTATAGGAAATGGAAGAATCTGACGAGGGGAGGGACGCAGATGATGTTAAGGTATTTGAACACTCCCCCCACAGTTTGGGACAGTTTGGACTTGGAACAGGATCTAGCCTCAACTCTTTGTGGAGAATTCATTTTTAATTTGTTTGTTCCTTGTTTTGTGACTAACCAAATGCCAAGAACGAAAAAACATGTAGCTTCTTGTTTGCTGGCACTCTGAAAGCTGTCATTACATGCTGTGGACGGACTTTGTCACTAGGTGGTGCTGTGGATTTATGTAATGTGTAGGGAATATGCAAAGTACTAAGGAGGCATTTTCTGTGTGAGTAGAAATGGTCAGTAACTCCTGCTGTGAAGTATTGATATGCTTTGATTTGCTTGAGTGATGCGTCTTCATTTTTGGAAAGGCTTTTCTTAAGGGAAAAGCTCGACCAACCGCGGTGCAGCTTAGAGCACACAGTTGGGACCTGCAGAGTTGTGCCATACTAACCCCACCCTGTATGTGTGTGTGTGTGTGTGTGTGTTGGAATGCTGTGCGAGCTGGACAGAGTGCCAGCTTCCTGCTGTGCTGATTGGTACAGGTCACTGAGGTGAAAGTGAGTCACAGCTCAAACAAGCAGAAACAATACAAGAGAGAGGATGTCTGGACTATTAGAGAGTCTTTGTTTTACAGCATGTCTTAAATTTCTCTGTAATTAATGTTACCTGTCATTCAGCTGGTCTAACAAAGAATTTCGTCAGTTCCATAAGTCAACTTTGCAACTAGAGACAACATGGCTGGCAAGGCACCGACCCCCTGATACGGTTTCTGTTTCCATTTTTACAGGTCAAGATTTGATTTTCCCATGGTTGCATTTATTATTATTTTGATCATTATACATATTATATCGGATCTAATTTTGCAGATGGGAACAGTATGAGTGGTGATGTAAGATAATTATATGATTTATTTACTTTTTTTTTTTTTTAAACTGTGCCCAAACAGCTTGACTCGCGCTGTATTCTAGCCTGCAGCAGCGCCGTGAGGTTCAGCCCAGTATCTCCTGTTTGGGTCCACATACAGTTTGTGCCAGCAGCCCTCATTAGTGAAATGTTTTTACCAGCTCCTGCTCTGTCCTCCCACTTTGAGCTATTGCTATCAGCAGGCCTTAACTTTTGACCATGAATGTCAGATGCCATTAGCTATTCTGCCCACGAAGGCAGATCTGTTTCTGTATCGATCGGATTCAGTTTAATTGACGATAAGAAGGACTCTCCACAGTGCTCGGGGCTGATTTCACTGGAGACGAAGAACGCTTAACAGATCTTTGAAATGTTGCCACAGCCATTTTGCTAGACTGTATTGAGCAACTGTGTTGCACAAGTGAGATTTACAGTCAGCTTTCCCACAGTGATTTTTATGCTAGTTATTTGATTCAAATGAGTTTAGCTTAAGCGTTTATTTTGTGGTTTATGGGCGTAGAATTGTCTTCCTGGATTACAGATGTAGTTTTATGATTTGATGTGTAGCCTGTATGCAAGCAGGCATTTTTAAAATATTCGTGCAGTTGGATACAGTGGGATTGCTGAAATAATGTTTTGTATTTCGGTTGGACAGCGGTGAATCATAGTCAGTAGGGAAGCCACCATTCCTCCCTAAAGTCACCCAGATTGTTAAACATCTGCCCTGCTGAAGTGTCCTTGAGCAAGACACAGAATCCCCACCAGCTCCACGGTGTTGTTCGGTAGCTGACCTCCTTGTGGAGAGCGCCAAGAGAATTTCCCCGCAGAGATCAGTGAAGCTCTCAGATTATTATTATTATTATGATTTACTATTCCCGTCTCAAGCAGCAGGTGCCATTTAGTTTTTTTGGCAGGGTGCATGCCGGTTCCCTTGTCTTTAGCTTTGCCCGGCTCTCCTCGTTCTACGTGGTTTGGCCCACTTCGAGACATTACTTTGATGTGTCCGTGCAGTTGCTAGGTGACTGTGTGTGATGCCGTGCCAGTGAATAGGAGCACTGTTCCTTTGTGCTGAACCTGTGTTATGCCCACAGTGCTGGCGCAGCCCGGGCCGTATTTTAGAGGCTGTACAAGACTCCTCCTCCGGCCAAGACGAGGCTTTCACCCGAACCTGCCTAGATTTACTATGCTGTTTTCTTCTGCTTCTCACAAATAATTCTCCCCGCCAACCCCTGCTCTGCGCATTCTGTTGCGTTAGCTTTTCTGGTTTATGGGTTTCGAGCACACACACACACACGCACACACACACACACACGGTATGGGCTTTTGTCTCCGGCTCCACATCTTTTTCCCTCACAGCCTTGCTTGTTGTTTTGACACACAAAGCTACGAATAAAGTACTGTAATTAACAAGAGCCCAGTTACAAACATGACTACCAGTAGTAAAGTTATAATATTTGCCTCCATCAGGTCTCATTTAGGGCTGGGTGATATGGACTAAATCAAGGTTCACGATTACTTTGACCAAATATCTCAATATTAGTAGTGTGACAATACTGTAGGAATGACTGTAGGTGCTTTGATAGGATATTTCAACAGGAGATTTTTGATAAACAGTCATTAGTAATAGGGGTGTGATGACAAGCAGGTCGAGGCAAATAATAGAACAACTAGAACAATCTAATAAATTCAGAAAATTACATCCTTTCACTGACATGCAACCTTTCAAACCAGAAAAAGACACTACCTATGGTATATCACAATATTACGATAACCACAGCCCAGACGATATCTAGTCTCATATCATGATATTGATAAAAATGGCAATATATCATCCAGCCCTAATCTCATTGGATTCTCCTGTCCAGAGGAGACTTACATATCCCAATTGTCTTTATTTTTCTTCTCCCCTCCTCCCCTGTGTTTCCTCTTCTCTTGTGCAGGAGATTTCAGAAGCGGAAAGGAAGGACCCCAATGAGCTAGTTGGTGAGTGTACACACACACACACACACACACAAATGCCACTAACACGTACCAAGTTAGAAATCTGTATTCCTGATGCACGTAACTGTGATAAAACAAAAATGTGAGTAAGCATCCCCAGAAAGAATCAGAATTTCCTGTAGTGCTATATCTATACCGGGTCAGTTGGTAGTGTGTCAGATGTATGAATCAGTGACATAAATGCACTTGAATTTTAATAGACTTTTTGTCCACCACCTGCTGATTGACAGATGGTTCACAAACGGTGGTTTGTGAGTCATAACTGACCTGTACAGGTGTGTGTGTGTGTGTGTGTGTGTGTGTGTGTGGTTGGAACACGATGAGTGTCAGATGAGGCAGGATATGAGTGGTTCAGGGAGTGCCGCTCTTTCAGGCCATAAACCTCTGGCACTGAGGGTGCTCTGTCTGCGGGGGTTGTTGTGTGACCCTGCAGCCGGATGCAGAAGATCACACACATTATGTAACGCCGACACTCTTACTTTCTCCATCATTTCACCACAAACAGTAAAGGAAGAAAGTGGGCAATGCGTACTGTGCAAGCAGAGGGGCTGGACAGCTGATTATTATAATGTAATAATGTATCGGCCTTTGTGGGGAAATTATCTTTCCTCTTGCCCCCCCTCCACATGGAGGTCAAAGGTCAGGCTGAGTTGAGATTCAGTCAGACACCCTGCTCCTCTCAATGAGGGAAATGCATATTGTAGGATTACATTCTGAAATAAATTTGTTCTGATAATAAATCAGAGGGAATTTTACAAGTCTTTGCTTGATTTCTTTTATCCTTTTTTGTAACCATTGTGCTAAGAAACACACTAAACCAAGGAGCCTCCGTTTGGATTCCCTCCAACACGCTCCACAGGAGGTACAGCAACAGCTGAGGGAGGGCTTCCCATCTTCCCACCACGGACACGGAGTTTGCTGTAGCCAGCTGCGCCGCTTCCACTTATTTGTGGCAAAGCTATAAAAGGAAAAAAACAAAAAAAGGGGGAAATAGACACGAGCAATTTTTCATTTTCAAAACAACAACCACCACCACCACCAACAGTGTAGTTCAGTGGTGGAGTATGACTCACTGGACACTTGACATTCCTGCAGTGGAGCTGGGCTCCTCTGGCCTGTCTGTCAGTTAAATGTCACAGAGTGTCTGGCAAAAGGCCTCCCGTCAGCAGGCTGAAGACAGCTCTTTGTCCGCTCACTAAAGGGGAGGACATTGTCTGTCTGTCCAGAAGACCCGCGGGGCACAGATTGTGACTTGTGTCTGTTTTTGAGGGGGACAGATGGCCATTTTGAGGCAGAATATAAGCCTTTCTCTGTCTGTTTATTGCTCTCTTTCCATGGCTTTCCTGAAACTCACTGCTGCTGTATGTGAAAATAATCTACCCATTGGCCTCACATTTCCCTGCGCTTTTATCCTCAGCCAAAATACAAACAGGGCTCTCCGTTATAGTCTGTTCTTAATTTCTACTTCCACTGTCACTGCAGAGGCTGCAAAGTTTATTTTAGTGTTTAATCCGGATCTCCTTCAACAAGACTGCAAATTACCATGTGAATCTCCCATTGTCTCCCTCGGGTTAGCAGGCTCCCATAACTCCAAGCCGCTGTCACAACTCCCATGTGTAATTGTGTCTGTACAGTATGTGCGTGTGTGTGTGTGTGTGTGTGTGTGTTCCTGTAACTGACTTTAATGAAACACTGAGCTCCCGCAAGCTCCCTATGACTCATCTGACTTGCCTGGTCAGGTTTTTTTATTACCAGAGGCCACAGTATTTCTTAGTGTTCTCCAAAACAGGATTTATAGACTAGTTATATGAATGAGGCTTGACTTTATGTGTGTGCCACGATATGCCAGTTTACATTCTGCTGTGTCAAACATAAGTCAGTTTTATTTATATGGGGTCTAATCTTAACAGTGATCTCTTGGCACTTCTCCTATTGAGCAGGCCTAGACCTTACTCATCACAATATTTAAGTTTTTCTGTTTGTGTTGGTGCATGTATATGTGTTCCTACATGCATGCGTGCTTAAATGTGCTTAGGTGTCTAACCAGGAGGGGAAACGCCCTGCCCCCCCCGGCCCCCAGTGGTGGTGATGCATCACAACACCGTCAGCCCTGGAGGGGGAGGTGTGTGGGTGGGGATTACACCCACACACCTCGTGGCCCTTCGAGCTCCTCCCCTCTTAACGATCCAGAGATTAGGGAGGCGTGTCCATATGCACACGTGTATGTTCATTTCCCCAAATGATCAGCACATCAAGGAAGAGAGCATCTTAGTGGAGGGAGGGACGGTTGGAGAGAATGTGTCTACACAGACAGCATCTTGTTTTCACACAAATACTCAAAAGGTCAGCACTGGCACGGTCCCACAGGGCAAGATTACTTCATTGTCAAACAGCAGCATTTATGCCAGCAGATACATGATAGGCTGACACCACATACCACTACTGAGCCTGATCCGGATCCGTCTGGGTGAGAGGAGAAAACACAAATGGATCCCCCTAAAACACTTAAACACTGTTAGAGACAGCTGTTGGTGATGTACCTTGCATTTTAGGCACTTTATGTTCTTTGGTATACTTTTCACAGCAGCCGTTTTGAAATGAAATAGCAAGTAAACACAGATGTTACTAATGACATTAATGAAGCTTCTGTTCCATTTAAGTGTAGCAGAGCCAGGGTCCTGCTGTTGTTCATGCTGGTTCACTGGAAAGACTCTACTGCACTTCAATGAAATGAAACCTTAATTAATGTCATTAGTAACACCTGTGTTCACCTGCTGTCAAAATGGCTGCTGTGAAAAAGGCTGTCTGTTGGCCGCATGTGGATGATGTGATGTAAAGGTGAGATATTTTCAACACCGCTGCAGTGGAGATAACAGCAGGAAAAAAAAACGGCTATTGAGAAATATCAGTGATAAATGTCAATTTTCAGTGTCAGTCCCTCAGAATGAAAGAGACAGAGCTGCATGTAACTGCTCTAAAAGCATTTTGGGAAATGTAGTAATGAAGTAGCTGAAGTGGAAGTAGACGAGGAAGGTTGACGGGAAAGAGGGTATGCCAGAAAAGTAAAGCACAGCACTTGATCACAAAATATCTCTTGCTCTTCAGTCAGACGGTGTTGAACATGAGAGATCGGTGATACGTAACGGTGTAAGAGAATGCCAGGGTGCATTTTTCTGCGCGATAAGCATTCAACAAGGTACATACATCACTTCAGAAAACGATCTTTCCCCATCTAGTCAAGTTTTTACTTGTAGACAGTCTGCAGTCTGGTGGGAGCAGTCTCTCACATTTGCACGCACACACATAACACACCTTGTGCCCCCTAATTTAAGCGTGACTGAAATTGTTGAATAACTATAAAGACACTCTGGCTGATTGGGATATAGAGTGACACAGAAGAATGTTTGGCCCGTGGTCATGAAAAGCAGAGAGAGGGAACAGTAGAGCAGGGAGAGGGATAAAAAGAAAACAAGGCAAGAGTCAAGAGGAGGGGAAGGGAGCCTCCCTTCTCCTTACAAGCCCCAACAACAGCCACTCCCTGCCCGGGAGGTGCTCTTCCAGCCTCATACCATACGAACCCAGTCAAACCCCCTGGCACACAGTCAAGGTTATGATGAACAACAGTATTCCCAGGAATTCACCAGAGGTGTTTATCCACCACGCACTGAGCCGTCAGTTCATTATTTGTTTTGTTTGTTTTAGCTCTAGTGATAACTCTATCTCAATACTTCCTTATTTGTCATTTAACCTTATCTCAAGACGCTGTGCCCTTTAGTGATGAAAGAATTTAAGATAAAAAAAATGGATATGGATTTTGTGATGTGCTTCAGCTGTAGTTCAATTGTTTCCTTGTTTCATGGTAACTCCACCTGTTTTGCGCTGATCTAAGACGAAGCAGAGGGGGAAAGCTGTGTTAATGTGAACACACAGAGACTTACATTCATGTTTATGTCTTTTTCCTCAGCTCTTTTCTCCGAAAAGGTGAGGAACATGTCACCAGATGAGATCAGAATCCCTCCTGAGCCCCCCGGACGCTGTCCTAGCCACCTACAGGTACACACATGCAGTTTCACTATTAGAAACCCATTCGACCACTTCATTTCCATTTAAACTTTTCCTCATCCCTGATCTCTAGGTCAACCTCATAACACTCCCTGCTTCATGGTATCAGTAGCCATGTTTTTCCTCACCTTTGTGCATCACCGCTGTGGCCACAAAGATTTCATCTCATCAGCCCAGAGGTGTTTTTTGTTTTTTGAAAATAATTTGCATGTTACCACCTCTGCGTAACAGATACAGAGTACATAGTTCTTGTGTCCTTGATTTGGAGAGCTTGACTGTAGGTTTTACGCAGTTTAGACGTCTTCGATAAACACTAGTTTTCCAGGTTGTAAATTCTCCCTCCTGACAGACAGAGACTTGTCACTGGCCCTGAAAAGACGATGTCAGGTTCACTGCCAGACACGCGGTCTGTACTCGCCCCTTGGTGAAGGTTCAAGAATTTAAGAATGTTCTAGAGCTGCTGAAGGCATGGCATTATGAAGACCAGACCAGGCATCTTTCTTTTGAGGCAGTTAACACAACCTGTGCGTCATGCCGCATAAATACTTTGCAGCTTCACACATTCTCATGAGGGGTTAGAAGTAAATTCTGGTGGCTTCACAAATTCTTTGACTCGCCCTTTTAATTAAACCAGGTTTTTTGTACAATGTCATCTTCTATCTACACTCTCCGAGGTGTTGAGGCAGGTCAGGAGGGAGTGTCGCGGGGCTGAGTCAGTAACTGAGTGAAATGGTTCACAAGTTCCCCCCCGCTGGGCCACCGCTTGTCTGCCTGTCAGATGAACAAGTGATGATTCACCAGACCTGCCTAGATATCCCTGCCCTCAGGACCCACATAGGAACAGGAGGACTCATAATGATAGAGCGGTTTAATCAGATTTCAAGATTTTTATGGTCCTCAGATTGGCTTGTGTCATGTCAACATCGCTGGAATGGATCCATTTTATGAACACTTCACCAAACATGAACAACAAATTCCTTTTGCAATAACACCCATCCGGTAGGTTGAACTCAAGTCCCCTTGATAACTTCCTTGGGCCGAAACCTTCACTGAACCTCATGTTAGGGAAAGGCCACACACCAGATTATGAAAAGACTGAGCACATTATATGTCTGGGATAACTAACAAATTCTTTTTTTAGAGCCTGTGTCAACGGCTTTTACAAGCCCACAGTTTATTGAAAACAAAAATGACACCCTATGACCTGAAACCTCTTAGTGCACAGGAAAAAAAAAACCCAGAGGCCAAAACAGAGGAAAAATTGAAGAAATCTTGGACCAGGACCACACAGAAAGGGAAGCCCCTTCCAGGTTGGCCAGGACTGACCTGATTTCCAAGTGGGCAAATATTAGCTCAAATCAAATTTGAGATCACACTTAACGACTAAAAGACGAGGGATCACACACTGCTCGACTTGTCACTTGTAACTGAACCGAGCTGAAAACACCAAACTCTCAGGAAAGCACAAGCTCTCACAGTAAACTACTAGACGCCGCTAGCCGAGCGGTTACAATAACGATTGGAATTCACGTTATGGAGGCGCTCGCGTTCCTGCTGCAGTTCAGTTAACCTGTTTTCTAATAAACCCAGTGAATCCTCCATTCTTTGTTCTCCATTTTACCTTCTGTCTCCTTTGTGTATTTTCTCTACTTCTCAATTTTCATTGGCTATTGATTTGTGTAGTTGATGAATTTACACTGCTTGATTATGTCCAGATTCTGCTGACACAAATCAAATGTTTGTTATAATTGTAGTTTCTCAGACTAATGAAATTAGGTTGGGAGGGAAGAGGTTAGAGTCTGTACCCTTTGTACAAATGTTTGATTTTCTGTGCCAACCAACGAGTCCAACTGCCCCAAAAGCTGCAGACTAGCAGACCAGACCAGCCTCGGTCTGACTGAGTCCTGGCCAAACTCAGGACATGTTGTCTAGTGTAGCCCAAGTTTCAGAAAGAGAGATCTGGAATCCTCTCATCTTGAGCAACATTCCCTTCCTCCATCTTGCCCCTTGTAAAGTCAAATTTATCACTGTGGATTCCCTGGCTCCAGTTGACAGAAGCAGCGCTTGCCAGCTCCTTGTGGCTCTGTTGAGCCTGGTTGTCAAAATTTTCCCAGAGGTACCAGAAACAGAGCACTTACAATGGCTCCATTCACACCGGCCCTTACTTGAGCAGAGTCAGTCTTATACACAGGTCATGTTTATTTGAAGACATCGACCGTGGACCCTGCCAAATTCAACTCCCAGGCTGCTCATCACTTAAATCTGAATGTGGAGGAAGCGAAAGCATTCATCTCCTTACACTGAGAAGTGACCTCCTGTCTGACCGCATCCTGCATCGATCTGTCTGTTTTGTAACAGGAGAAGATCTACAAGCTGTATGAGAGGAAGCTCCATGGAGATTTCGACACCAACAGCCACATCCAGAAAAAGAAGGAATTCAGAAATCCAAGGTATGTGGTTAGACAGAAAAAAAGCATCCAAACCAAAATACCAAACACGATCACTGTCATTCACACAGTCCCAAACATACTTGAGGTTTATGGTGTACACACACACTCATTAATTTTCTTGGCCCATAAACACAAATTAATGGCAGATGTTTCCAACTGTGCTGTTAGGCTTTTACTTATGTCATGTGTTGACTTTGTTTTTTTTTGTGTGTCTTTCAGTATTTATGAGAAGCTTATTCAGTTCTGTGGTATTGATGAACTGGGAACTAACTACCCAAAGGACATGTTCGATCCTCATGGCTGGTCGGAAGACTCCTACTACGAAGCTTTAGGTAAGCTGTTTTGTGTGTGTATTTTCTTCACACTTGTGTGTAAATGTGTGTGGTTACAGCTCAACACTCATTTCTGCATCTCTCGCCTCTAGCCAAAGCCCAGAAAGTGGAGATGGACAAACTGGAGAAAGCCAAGAAAGAGCGGACCAAGGTGAGAACAACAGAAAACAGACAGTCGTTTTTATCCCTGATAGAAGAGATTATTCTGTTAATGCTCTTCTCTGTCAGCGTCAAAGGCAAGTCTCCACCAGCTGAATTTAATTTCTACCTTGTCGTCCAAATGCACAAACATTACCACGCTGGGTGTGTTTGAATACACGTGTGCATGTATGTTTGCACAACTTCACAGGAAGTACACACACTGACAGATTGTTCTGTTTCTCTGGAACAATCTTTGTGAAGTGAATAGAGTGCAATTGAAGCTGTTAGGTGTGCCTCAGCCAAAACAGTAACAAAACAACATGATACATGCTGCCGTCATCAATATTATCAGCAGCATCATCATCCCGGCTGCAGTGAACAGGCCTGAGTGCAGAAGCTTGACTTGAATGAACTTGTATCTCACAGCAGTTTATTCTCACAGTGAAATATAGTCAGGAGTGCAGGCTGCAGGAGCCCCAGAGGCTAGAGAAACAAGATTCAGCTGGAAATTTGTAGGTGGGGAACACCACCTCTCATCAACTTCTGTTGTTGGTGAGTGGTTGAGCAAGACTCTTAACCTCTAGCCCAGAACAGCAATGGCCAGCAGTAGGAAGCCGTAGTTGTCGGCCCTCAGCTTGTGTGACTGTCTTGGGTCATCTGTGGCAGAAAATCACCAGTAGTCTTTGTGTCCTGCACCTTCAGACCTCATTGACTCACCTCGGCCTGTCGATGATGATCTCCACCGCCGAGTCAACATGCCGACTGAGCGCTTTCTGATGTCAAGCCAGAGCGAATCTGGGCACAAGAAGAAAAATGGAAATCCAGTTGTGTTTATGTTCGTGTTTATCGTAGGATTCCCATTAGCTAATGCAATAGCAACAGCTAGTCTTCCTGGGGTCCAAAAAATGGATCTGTGTTGATATTGTGTTGATACTGTGCCCGCTAGATAGCAAGCTAGCAAACCACAGAGAGCTAGTTGTAGTAAACAAACCTTCTTCCACAAGCAAAAGACCTTCAGGCTGACAGCGCAAGTGCAAGTTGGCAATTTCTCATCAGACATATTTCCAGTCAGTAAAATTGTTTGAACAGACACAGAGTGGCGTGAAAATGATTGGCTAGTTTGTTTCTTTATCGTTCCACAATTCCGATTCTTCTATTTTACTTTTTTGAGCCTGCTGCCTTGTGCGGAGACACAAAGCGTTCTGACCATCTGTCTTAGTCGGTCTTTGAAGTTGGACTGGGTGTGACTGCATTCACATGAAGAGCCGGGTGCTCAGTTGACTTTACCTTGAAGGTTTAAAGCAAGTCGTGCTTCAGGTGTTATCAAGAGCAACAAACGTTACAGTATTGTGTGTTTTCTGGCCTTCTCCAGATTGAGTTTGTGACGGGCACTAAGAAGGGCACCAACGCCTCCAGCACAGCAGCTTCCACCACCAGCACCACCACCACCACATCCACAGGTAAAACACTCCTACCCTAACACCTTAGAGTTTAGATTAGATGGCCAAAAAACATAAAAGAAGTTGTTTTTTTGTTAAACGTAGCAGTATGCATGTCCGTTGAGTTCAGTGTCCTGAGAAACCCTTTGTGTGTCGCTCACTCCTCCCTTGTGTTTACCCTCATCAGCAGAGGCCCAGAAGAGGAAAAGCAAGTGGGACTCTGCGGTCCCCGTGACCCTGGCCCAGCCTGCCCTCCTCACCACCACAGCAACCCTGCCAGGAGTCGTCTCCGTGACAACCACCGCCAGCGGCACCAAGACCACCGTTATCTCCGCAGTGGGCACCATCCTAAAGAAAGCAAAGCAATGAACAGGAAAGAGTGAGTGAATGAGAGAGTGCCTGAGAAGAAGCTAGAAGAGCTGTGTGTGTGTGTTTCTGTGTTCATTATAAATGTCAAAAGCCGGTGAGGGAGCTACAAAGGACGGCTGAATGGAGGGGCACTCTGTACATTTTTAGAACCAACCTTCAAACGCCCTCTGCTACACAAGGACTGCTCTAAAGACCTGCTGCCTTCTATCTCTGGGATTGTACCTGCACCGTCGCATCAAAGAGCCGTATCCAGTGTGATGGAAATACTCGTGGACCCTTCTGAAAATCCTTCATGAACAGCAGCAGTTTGCAGACTGAGCAAATTACGATGCATGCAGATGTTTATAAAGCGGGACTTTGAACACGTTATCTGGCAAAGTGGGGATCAACTCTGCCCACCTCTAGCCCACAGCTCCACAATCGGCTTCTGTTGAAGCTATGCATTAGTCTGACCTGCATTTAGTTGTTTACTTTTATATGTCAGCAAGAAATGTTATCGCAAAACTGTTGAGGTAATAGGGAATAAGAGCCCAATGTTGGTTTAATGACTAGAAAGGTCCCAAACCGATGTGTAAGAAAGGCTACAATTTTTTTAATCCATTGTTTTGGTATGGCATTTTCATGGCTGGACATGTGCATATTTTGTTTCAGCTCTTGTTCATGTTTTTTTTTTCAATGATTCATTGAAAGACTAAGGTATGTTTTTTTTTACTTGTACATATACATCACTGATAAATAAATGAATTGGACGCTGCCTTTTCAGATGAGTTCTTGTTTGTTTTGTCATTTTCACACTGGTCATCTCAAAGGAATGGCTTCAAGTAGCTCTGGCACCTGGCTTTGTATTGAAAGTGTGTATACACACGTCTTTTTCTGTGCAGAGAATCGGAAACAGATTGGCATCCAGTTTACTATTCACCCCAAATAGCAGCTGCCATACTCTGTGGAAAAAAAAGAGCATTTTACAGTGTCTTTCTCTGTTCTCATGTGGCTGTCTCCAGTAAGGCTCTGCATCTTTGTCTTTTACCATGGAAATGAAAGGACACTCCTCTTTTATTGGGAACAAGCTCTATTGACTGCAGGCACTGGCCTGAATCTGGGCAGAGGATCTCTCTGGCTCTCCGACACACACAACACTCTTTCTCTCTCTTCTCCTGGGGAATGCATGTGTGTTCCAGGTGGACTTATGATTTATGTGCTTCTTCACGGCAATCTTCACATCTGACTTTTATCTAGAAAAGAGGCTGGTGTACTTCAGAAGCACTGCTCAGGGTCAAAGTTTAGTCTGAGTGGGTCCAAATACACCACTGTTACTCTGAGGACTCCGCCTGCTTTTGAGGCTGCAGAACAAAGGAATGCAGAAACTTAATACTGCAAATGAACAATGAGGAGCTGATTTTATCAAAGCAAACAAACTTAACACCACTATCACTGTCCCAACGCTATAGGACCAAGGAAGCTCCTTCATACAGCAGATCCTTTATGACTGAAGTCTCAGTGGTTTGAATGCTGTAGTTTCCTGTGGTTGTCGACAGGTTAGACGCATTTTGCCGGCTGATTGTTTTGGGGAAAGCATGTCAGCTGTGAAAAATGACTTCTGCAGCACTAATTGATGTTGTAGAACTAGGCCAGAATGGGTGGGATTACATTTGTTTTGAGTGCCCTGGGGGGAAAGATAGTGTATGTAATCTTATACCTGGATGTACAAGGAGGGGAAGTACCAGTGGGCCATTATGTAAATGATTCATACCAACTTAAAGCAATCGCAGCACAACACGCTGGTTTTATTCCATATAAGCAGACTTCCAAAATGGGCAGCATATGAATTCTCCAGCTCTCTAATTCAGCTAAAGCATCGGACAACAACATACATTTTTAATCTGCTACCACTGTGAGTTTGTAAGCTTGGATATAATCTCTTCATTTGCAAAACTAAACACATTAAACGGACAAAATAATATAATTCATGTCAAAGTTGGCTGTAAATTGTTTAAATGTGCCATTTCCTTTGGTGGAGGTGTATTTCTTTATATATTTGTATATGTCTCCAAACATCTAGGAAATTGTATATTCCCATACATACTATGTTTCCATGTAGAAGGTGTATAAAAATTGCATGCATGTCACTGGGCTAATGCTAGAGTGGGTTTGTTAGTAATCTTCAGTAATATATTTGACTAGTTTTTCTATCTTAAAAATGGTAAATCCTTAAGTTAAAATAGGCAATTCCTGCTGGAAGTCTTGTACTGTTGAACTAGGTCTGCAGTTCCTGTTAGGTTATCATAATGACATTTCTTTATAATTCACATAAAGGTTTACAGAGGAGAATTTAATATCAAACTGGGATACAGTATTTTTAAAAATACTAGAATATGTCATTTTCAATAGTCCTTATTTATTTTTGTTTATTTTTCCAGAATGACAGATTAAATTCCAACTACCTCTCGGTGGTCTGTGTGCGTGCTGCAGGACTGCCGAGCCCTAAAGGGGAGGGTTAAAGTTTACATTGGAGCTTCTCTCTCCTGACAGGGATATATACTGTGTCATATCTCACAGTCAGCTTTGACAGTCAGTCTAGTCACTATCCACGTTTGCTCATTACAACAGCCGTGTATTCGCCAGGTGAGCAGTTTTCCATGTTCGTCTTTCTCCTTGTGTTTCAACATGCAAGTATTTGCAGAGCCCGGAATGCAAATTCTGTACTGACAAGCAAGTTGTGCCTGCTTCAGGACATCTGGCCAACATGTTCCTGGAGTGAGTTAAGACGTGTAATATCATCAAACTAGTTCAAGTAGACTCAAGATGGTAATTGCACATAATTCTTTGTTTTACCCAGCGTTGATTACTGAATAGAATGAAGAGCCCCTCTTCACAGCAGCCATTCTGACATGGATAGCAGGTAAACACAGGTGTTACTAATGACACTACTCCATTTAACAAAGCCAGGGTCCTGCTATTGTTCATGCTGGTTCACTGGAAAGACTCCGCTACACTTAAATGGAACAGAACCTTCATTAATGTCGTTAGTAACACCTGTGTTTACCTGCTATTTCCTGTCAGAATGGCTGTTGTGTTCTATATAT
>OMLF01011338.1:0-13002 GCA_900302615.1 Holocentrus rufus
CTGCTGCACTAATTTGTGACAAGAAGTCAGGTGCTATCAAATAAAATTTAAAATAAAAAGCAGTGGTGTGCTCTCAGAACAGCAAATTCAGCCACTCAGTCATCTGGCAGTATTTTACTTACTTATATTTTACTTGTATACAGTTAATTAAAACAAATTAAATGTTTCAGTATTAATACATAACTATGACGTTTTGCATAATCTTAATTTCATTCTCACTGAAACTCCCACAATCCTGCCTCGCAATCCAGATGGTCCAATCACAGTTTTGGAGGCTGATCCAATCGGTTTGACGGAAGTCAGACGCAGTGCAGCAGACATAAGCAACAATTGTGTTCATTAAGAAATCCATCTCCTCTTATTTCCAAATTTGAGACTTTAAAGAGCAGACTTTTACTGGAGGGGAATATGCTGTCAGCCTTGTTCCTTTAGCTCGCTCCCTGATTACACTTATGGAGGGCAAGATGATCAGATTTCAGTAGCCCAGAACCTTGGGTGATCAATGATAAACAGCAGGGCATGTGCTCATCTGCACTGTGTCACAACAATCTGAATGGAATCACTATGAGTGAAGTCAAGTCACAAACAAATATTAGTTTTGGCTCAATAAACTTAATTAGATTTCACTATATAACTACATATTGGCTACATTCACATGCAAACTATGTGACTATTGCTCTTACTCTGATTATCATAATTCAATTACGTTGTTGTACATGCAAAATAGAAGTAAGAACTTTAATGTCACATTACCTATTCAGTGCGTAGGCTACATCTGCAGCCATCTCTATAGGCTATAAAGTATGTTACATATATAGGCTAATTTAAATAATGTGACATCTCCACTTTGCTTGATTTCAGCCTGCAGCCATGATTCCTCTATGCAATGCCCTCCTTTCAGCATCTGTACATTTTTTTAATTAGCTGCCTATTTCGTGTGAGAAATACAGTGGGAAAAAAACTGCCTTGTTTTTTCAAAGGAAACATATGCAGTTCTCGTACATTTATAGAACAGCTTTAGCAAAGCCTATTACAGGCACACCCTATTACACATTGCACCCATATGCCCTATCGGAGGGCACTGAGTCTCAAACCTCTCGCCATGGTAGGTCCGACTGGAGCATATGCACCCAGACGAACCCCCCATAGCTTGACGGCGGGATATTCTCGGTGTTGATGGAGCTATTGATCATGCAACATTAAAATGATGTCGGCAGCAGTAAATGCCAATGGCGGAGAGGTCCATTAATCAGGAAATCAATGGCCCCGTCAATAGGCTGCCCCGGCCCTGACAATGGATGACAGTCTGGAGATGGAGCTTAGGGTTAGTCGAGCGGAAAGCGTTCCGCTGCTGGAAGTCCATCCAGTCTATGCGCCGAAGCCCTGTCCTGTCTTACACCTCCTCCAGGCATGACTTCATCATTTACTAAATCCTTTTAGGGACCGTTCAGCCCCGCGACTCATCGAGGGCCGTGGGTGTGAGCGGGTCATGAGTCACGAACTGGTGAGATATGAGCAAGTTGAGTGTCAGCTCTCCTCCATCGGTGCCTCTGTGACTGATAGGTGCAGCGAGAGTGAATCATAGCTTGCAGTTGTTAAAGTAAAACATTAGCTCGATCACAGTTGATTTATACAAGATGATGTCGGTTAGATTTTTCCTGCAGCAGTGAGGAGGTGGGCCATCGTCGGGGAATGCAAATGCTAATATATGTTTGTATTCCATTTGAGGCCGTTTTCCATTTTTACTGACTTGGAGCCATTGTATGCAATGGCAGCCACTGGAAACAATAGAGATTGACTTTGTGGCTCTGTGTGCCCTCGAAAGCCCTCTAAGGCTTTGGGTCCGACTTTTTAAGTCCATGGATTTTGTGGAGTAATAGGACATTCCTTGTTTGCTTTTCTGCCCTGTTTTTAGCTGCTAGGAGATGATTTAATGGGTTGCTAAAATAGCAGATACTGCATTGGCTCTCTGGCCAGCACTAATGCAGTACACCAATAATACTATTGCACTGCTGACCAAAGTATCTTCCAATGTCAGGCATTAATCATAAAACCTGCCATATTAATCAAACATCTCACTATGCTGAACTATCTGACTTGACATTTTCCCCAAGGCAAACTGCTCCAACACAGCCAGGGTAAACAAGTGCACAGACTTTCTGCTGACGAAATGAATAGGGATATCACATGAATCGTTACTGGTTTTCACATGGGCAAAATGTGACCTGTTTGTTTTACAGTATCAAGATTAACAAAGGATTACTCATTCAGTTTCTCTACCGCTTAATCCTCTCCATTTAAGGCCGCCGGGGTGCTGGAGCTTATCCCAGCATACACTGGGCAGAGGGCAAGAAAACCTCCCAGACAGGTCACTAGTTCTTCACAGGACTAAAACAGGTAGATGGACATTTGCACCTAGGGGAAATTTAGAGTTTCCACTGCATCTGACATGCATGTCTTTGGTCTTGGGTAGGAAATCTATAGTGACATGTAAAGACCACAAAGAAAGGGCAAGGGAATCAAACTCAAAAAAGAAAAAAAAAACTCAATGCACTCTCAGTTTTTGCATGCTGAGATTCGTCAGTTTACAACCAGCCAAACAGTATGAAAGTTAACATACCTTTTCATATAAGGGTGAGTTGGATAGTCCACCAACCATCTGGTACAGAGTGTTTATGACTGGCTGTCTGCCTTTAAGATCAGTGTAGCCTATAGAATAGGCTAAACAAAGAGGCAGGAGCAGAAGCAAATACTTACTGACGCATTGTCCGTCTGCTGTGTATTTACTACAATGATCCTCCGGTTCTGCTAAGTACTGCAGTGAGCATTTATTTTGTCCAACTTGAAATTCAGTGTTTTCATTTTCGGTAGTGTGCGTCATGGTTAAGGAAAGTTGCAAACATGAGAGATGAAATGGGACAAAAGGCACCAGGACATGGTGTGCACTGGGATCAAATCCAGCATGGTACATTTATCACATGTCATCTCTCTCCTCAATTTTCCTGTCTTTCCTTACTATATGCAGAATGTACTAAAGAGGAAAAAATGTCAAGAAAATCTTTTAAAAAAGAAGAAATAAAGAAAGAAAGAAAATAATGAAAATGATAGAAAGCTGAGGATTTTCTGAATACTTCTCCTCTGGAAAGAAAATAAAAGGAATCAGCAGTCATACGAACCATCTTCAGTTCATCTTGAAGTTGAATTTGTTTTTTTGTTTTTTTTCCATCACCATAATGGACACTCATCATATGCCTTTACATTTCAGTAATGAAATTCAAAATGGCGAATTGGATTGCTAGAATCCAACACCATCTTTATTGAAAAACAGAACAAAAATCCAATCTGGTTACAAAGATTAAAAGAACTCAAAGAAATCCAGTGGGTGAGGTGGGTGCGTGTACTCAGGTGTATGTGTATCGCTAAAGCACTTGAAGAGCGCAACCACAAAATTGTAATGCCATTCCGCTGCAGGCCAACAAGTTTCATCCAATTCAACAGCAGTTTTTTAGTTGTCAAATAACTGCTGAGAGGGACTTGACTTTTCTTCTATTTTCAAACCATTTCTTTGCCGTCAAACATTACATGAATGGCGGTGAAAGAACTCTGCTCATGTCTAAATCAAAAATTGGCAGGCAATCTGGCTTGAGTTTTCCTCTTTGTGAATCTATCTTTTAGCAAAAGTGGCAACTTAGAACATTTCTTTTTCAAAAGTTTTTTTCCCCCCCTTCTCTTTACGATAAGTGAATTGAATTGCAAAGGCCTGGATATAATTTGACTTTAGACATAACCAATTTATCCTTCACCTCAGTGCAATTCTGGATCCTGTAATGAAAAGCCAGACTGAGAGTCAGGATTGGCAGAGAGTGACACCTGCTTCGGTTGCCTCAAATTAGAAATGCCAAAAGAAAGGAGGAAACTGTCAAATAGAAATGTGTCAGACATTTTACAGGGCTAATACTCTTGTAGGCTGGAGGGTTGAAGTTTCAGTCCAAGGATCTTTCAAAAGTGCTGTATGACGTGAGCACACACACATTCATGCTGGCACACAGGAAACAGGAACACACACATGCACATGCACAAAGACTGCAGTAAGGCGGGCCTTCAAGTTGGAATTTCAAGAGAAAGGCAAGTTTTTGAAAGCAGGACATATCAACACATCAGCACAGTGACACACACTTCAAACTCTACACATTACTTTTACCGTACCTGTAGGCTATTTATGATTCTCAAAGTGCACTTTAGAATTTCAGCAATATCCACCCTTAAATCTCTCAAAACATTTGTGTGGAAAATAGTTAAATAATATTTGGCAATGTAAAGTTTCTATTATAGGTGCTGACTGCCTATGCTAGTAGCTGGCTAGTCTGTGATAACATTCTGTAACACAGTCTTATTTCAGTAATATTATTGTCTCTGTTTCTGTTATTTCCCCTACACTTTCTGCATTTGCCTTTCACCTTCAATAAAACATGTTAGCATTAGCTTCCTCACTGAAACCACAATACAGCTAGCAAGTTTTTCGGTTGCTGTAGCTTATGATCAGTTACTTCCACTGGCTTCAATGAGGCATGCTAACATTGTTAATTTGATTTAAGTTTCATTTATTTTGGTGGTTATTTTAACTGCCAAATCTGAAACCGTTTCGCCCAGTTGTGTGCTAGGTGGAGAAAAATTACGGAACTAAAATCCATTTAACTTACATTTCTGTTGTCTGTGGTGCTGTGGGGAGCTGGAAAAATGTCCACCTGTGAGTTATTGCTAATTAAGAGATGGCTGTTACCACAAATTTGAGTCTCCCTTTCAAAAAACTTTGAAATGAATCTTGATAGTTTGCAATTCAATACAGGAAAGATATTTTAATAATGTAATATGGTTGTATTTATGCTTTTTTTTTATTTTATTTTATCTTTTTAAATCTGACACAAAAAGATGCAAAATCAAGTGCCATAAAGAGCAAGACTAGCATGGTGTCCTCATTTTGGGACTTCAGGTAATGAAAGTTTGGTAATGTCATTATCCCACGATGAATGGCAGTGTTATTAGCATTACATAATGTATCTTTGTTTGATATCTGAGGAAAACAACATTAATGAACTTCTCAGTTTCCCCTACAGTTTAAATTCTTTTAGCAACTGGTAAATTGGATCCACTGTTTAAAACATGAAAAACCTCCATTCCACCACCAGAGACGAAGCATTGCCTTGGCATCAGTCTAATATGAAGAGGTGCTCACTGGAAATGGATTACAAACTTGAAGAAATGGAAAAAGCAGATCTAAAGCACTCCACTAGTACAGAAATCTTAAAAAGCCTTTATTTTAATAGCTAACACATGGCACAAACACCAACATGTTGCGGCACATGATTGCATTCCTCAGGGTGCCAAATACCTGTGCTTCACATCAGGCATTAAAACAAAGCCTTTCAAACTCTTTTCTTTTTTTGAGAAGTGTCTTTGATCTGCTTTTTTCCCATTTGTTCAAAGGACCGAGCTAAGTGACATTTTTCACAAACATGGCTTACATATTTACGTTTTGTCTTATTGGTTTTCACGTTTGCCAGTAATTTCACTCTTGACCCGTGATCATTTATTTTGTCACTCAACATGGCAGCTAACAAACATACAGGTTTTTTCATTGACATTCCTTCTTGTGTTAGCCTTTGACAATTTTATGACCCTTGATCAAATCACTTTATTACGTGACTTGATTGATTTTGTCTGACAACAGAAACGTAAAGACGCCTCAGTGACAATACCTGCCCATTCACCAAGTTAAATCTATAGCAGAGTAACATGGAGAAGGGAAGAAGAAAGATGCTAACAAAAGAGCTGAAAGAAACACAGCAATCAGGATTCATAGTTGTCTGGTTTGGTCAAAAGATGGGCGATACGATTTGTCAACAAACCTCCCCCGGTTTTCGGTCCTGTAGGTTTGAAGTGCTTGGACTGATTTCAATCAGGTCATCATTACACTTTTAGTTGTTACACTCTATTTCAGTCTCCCACCTCCTCATGATATTCTCACAAATTTTATCCTCAAAACACAAAGTTTTACTGATTGCACCAAATCACTTAAAGTTGTTATCTTGCAGGCCTCCTGGTGAGAGCAGCTGCCAGACTGCTGCATGAATCCATGTTGTTTATGCAAATGTACACCCTTTTGAAAGGTTCTCCAGAAATATGATGCTATTTAGACTGCCAATCATTGTTTATGTAATTACACCATTACAGGTTTTTGTGGAGTTTTGATGAATGGCACACCTAGAACCGAGTCAGAACGTATGACTGACAGTATGAAACACTTTGTGTTTTCCAAAATGTAAATGAACAACTTTTCGTGCTTATAGACAACCTTCTCAAGATGTGTCAATAAACTTGGATTTGAGTTATCAGTTGTGACTTTGACACATGGATTGTCTGCCATGCATGCAATTATTCCATGAGACAACGAACTGTCCAGACAGTCTCACACTGTTGCTGTAGTCCTTTTTAACAGCATCATTCTTTGCGTTAAAATTATCCATGCAGTGTGTATAATTGAATATATAGAGAGGGGAAAAAAGTAAAAAAAAAAAAAAAAAGAAACGGCTAGCTGGATATAATGCTCACATTTGTTAAAGCTACTAAAAGGAACTTTCGTTTTGTGCTAATTTTAGCAGTCCTTGTGGATAAAGTGGGTAGTGTTTCCTGGGAATGAAGACTACATTTCCCATGAGCACAATTGCCTGATGTCATAAAAATCTTTGCTTGTGCGTGCATTTGTTTTGGAAGCAACTGAAAGAAATACACAACTTATTTTTAATAGTATTTTTCTTTTCTAAACAGCTGTTTGCAGGATGCATAGCGATGAAGTCATGTATCTATTTGTGGCTATGTGAGATTAATAATTGTGATATGACTAAGCTAATAGACTCTTTCGGTCTGTGTGTAGTAAATCATTTCATCTGATTTTGTGGGGAGTCCGACTTGGTGCCAGGCATTTAGAATAACTATACAGAAATAGCCAATATTCTTACTGATGGTCTTGTTTGTTTATGTGGGGCTTATAAAGGCATCACTATTAAATTGAGACCAGTTAAAAACTCCTTGCAGCTGCTTTAAGGTGATATTGCATAAATAGCTTCAGCTTTTCAGTAATGAATGAGCAGACAACACTGCTCAGTCAGAGGAGTTAACTTGAGCAGGCAGGCCATATAGCATGCAGGTTCCATTGCTTTATTGATGAGACAAGGGAAGCAGTCAACAGCTGATTGCGAGTTTAATTAAGAGCCCTTGTCAAGGACACAGGCTTCGGCTCTGCTGAGTCGAGACTATCGTCCACTTCCTGAAAATCCCATCATAACCCTATAGCGCCTTGATGGATAACTGCATGTCTGTGGGAGCCAAATAGAGTCATCTTTGAGCCAACACAGGCTTCAATTAGCCCCTACCCCTACCCTCCATCTCCCAGCACCTTTCAGCTTTGTAAAATCAGTTAAGAAAGAAGCCTGCAGGACTGCCAGTTCAAAGAGGCAGCTGGATTATGGATGCTTAAGGTGCTTCACATTGTTGTGTGTGTGTGCGCGCTGTGTGCATGACGCCCTCAGGAACTCTGCTATTCCATTTGGACACAGCGAGGGATCGCATCGCTCCATTCAGGCTCACTACCGTTTTTGGTGCACATGCACATTTGATCAAAGTCCGAAATAATTTGAAATTCACTGAGCAGCTGCATGTGTTGCAGGGTGTGTACGTTTACGGTACAATTCGCTTCACAAGGTTATTTGCAAGGCCCATTTTATTGTTGAATTACAAAGTCATGTCAAATGAATGATGATGACTCATACGATCAATCATATAATCATCACTTGTCAAATCAATACATTAGAATTAAAGGAAAATCTCATGAGGGACTGTTTCTTCAGGGATATATATATATATTTAAAAAAACAAGGATTGAAAAAAATTGATGGACAATATGAGGAACACTTGATCTTCTAGTTAAATTCAAATTTTAAAGGGGCCCCTGTATAGGAATGTAAATGTCATTTATTTGAAGATAGTTAAAACAGGATTTTTGTTTTCAGTGGTTAAATGCCATGTTATCATAAGTCTCTGCCTTTTTTTTTTTTTTTTTTTTTACAAACTTTCAGACTAACTTCAATCAACAAATCACAAACGGTCTTGGCTCTCCTCACTGAAGAATGGCTGAATCCTTCTAATCTGCTCGTTTGCAGCATTTGAACTGGAAAGCCTCCACTGAGCAGGTTTACTTCAGTTGAACTGGAGTTGGCTTGAAACCAAACTGTGTCAGAGGTAAAAATAAATAAATTAATTAATTAAAACAATTGTAATTTTTCATAAATTATACAGTTATACATTTTTTGTGAACCATACTAATCCCACCTAAAATATATATGAAGTATGTTACATTAGCTTGTTAAAGGAATACTTCTCACCTCTCCATAGCAACTCCAAAGCTGTCTGATGTGTATTTGAAATACATGTCTTGGATTTAAAAAAACAAAAAAAACAAAAAAAACAAGAGTCGTTTTAAGAGAAGTTAGATGGTTGGAACTGTAATGTCTGAACATGTGTTCAGTATTTATAGTTCCTACCATCTAGCTTCTCCTAAAACGACTTGTTTTTTAATCCAACACATGTATTTCAAATACACATAACACATGGTGTAAATACGACAGCTTCAGAGTTGCTGTAAGGTTTTTTGTTTTTCACTTTGACGGAGCCAGGCTAATGACTCCTGTAGACCCTGTAGACCCAACCCATTAGAACCAAACCAGTGGACCAGTGGAGGTAGAAATAGTGAGATCCCGATTATCAAACACAGTTACTCATTTTAATTTTATTTCCTCCAAACCAAAGTGTTTCCACACAGCTGAGTTTGGTCTTTTTTCTCAACGAAAGGCCGTCTTTCTGCCACCTTCAACAAGTTCCACAAAAGACTTACACAAATTGCTGGGGAACACACCGTGGCTGCTTCCTTTATGTGCTGCATTTACAACACAAGGAACAAGCAACGCGACATATGGCTCAATAATCATTTTATTTTGATTATCTTGTTTTAATGATCGTGGGAAGCCAAATTCGTAATTGAAATTTAACTCGATTAATCATCCAGCCCCATGACTCAGTCTGGGTTAGTTGGTTAAGTATTTTGCCCAAAACGGTGTACTCCTTTAAATTGCAGGACATCCATGATTGTTTATCATTTGTCTTCTGGGTTTGTTTTTCTGACACAAAAGCCAGTGAATGCGACTAAAGTGAAAGTCCCAAATGTTGGGACTTTCACTTTATTTGAACACAGCAATAGTTTTAAAATCACAAAAACTGAACAACCTGGGCCCAGCTAGGATCTTATATCAAGGACCCAGTCTGGTCTCTGATTATTATCGACCAGCTTAGCCCAGATGAGGTTCATTCTGGTCTGATAACAACAGAGACGGCTGCTCTGTGTTTCTGTTTCCTGTGTAAACTGGATGAGGTCTTCACCTCCAGGCTGACATAGGCGCAGGGCCTAACACCCTCGAGATTCATCATGTGTGTTCGTCAGGCTTTTACACTGGCCCCAAGGTTGCCTCAGTCATCCATTCTTTGGGACACCACTTGTCGCCTTGATAGATGGGGGTCACTGGCTGTTGAGCTTTGACTGCCACACCCTGCATTCACGACTCTATCCAGCCTCACATGCTGGCTCCCCGGGTCACCACTTGTCTGGATCATGGCCAGGCGTTGCTCCATGTTCACTGTTGTGTTTGGTGGTCCTCTTTCATGCTGGGATTAACCAGAATACATGGAGATTTGGGGTTTTTGGCATTTGCACAGCAAATTGGAGAAAAACATATTTCAGCGTGGTTTCAGTTATACAATCTGTGAGGTAAAGTGCCTCGCCTAGAGAGCAAAATGCTATCATCAAAACATGCAGTCTGACTTATGAAACTGGCTATCAAATGGTATTATTTGAGATCAATGTTTTATGCTGTTGCAGCTTTTCTTGCCTGTCAGCTGTGAGTGATCGATACCCCAAAGCAAAGGAGAAAATGATCACATTCATTATCATGTATTTATGGCTGCAATACAGAACTGAATGTACTTAGTTTGGGTCAATCAGTCATTCACTGACTGTCGAAGATTATATAAGACAGTGCCTACTTAGATAAAGGCCACTTTCACACCAGAGAATCAGATACATGCAGCTAAAACAAATTTGAAATCATTAGATTCAGACACATTCCGGTAATTGGCAATTATCATTTATTTTAGCATTATTTTAAATGCTTCCTTCCTGCTTGTCTGCTATACTCCTGCCTCTGTCAGAGGCCTGGGATTGTGCACTGTCAGGAGGGCTTGGAAGTGCATAGGATTAATGGCCTTTATGTACTGCCACTAATGCAGTGGGAGATCAGTGGTCACTAAATGTGACTTATTACAATCAAGTGCAGGGCTTTCTAGGCAACACTGCTGCATCCTCCGGAGCCATAAAGGCTGTTGTTTTATCCCCTCCAGCTCACCCAGTGACCCGCCTGCACCACCTGGTGTCACTATTGGGCACGGAGATTTACAATGAAGGTCAGAGGATGGATGGGTGTGCAGTGGATGTGCAGGGCGCGGGGACTGGGGGAAGGGAGGACGACTCTGGGACTGGGAGGAGACCTGACTGACTTGTAGAGCACCACCAGCTGCACGGATATGCGTTAGCCATGAATTATTGACGGCTCTCAACAGTGAAATTGTAATCACATGTTGATCTTTTTTTTCCCCACCCCTGGAAGGCAGGAGTCAAAATATAGCCGTCTTGACACGCGCGGGGCAGATGAGATGAAATCGAGGCTGTTTTCATGTTTTATTTTGCAGAAAGAGGTGGGGTCTATTCCTGCGTCCCTGGCCTCTCAGCCTTTGCTATCTTTACTATTAATGATAGTATTTGCTATTCAGGATGAGTTGCGCATGGGAATGCTTATACTCTTGCTACACTTGCCTTTTCATTGAAAGCTGCAAATAAGGCAGCAGTGATGAATGGAATCATTTATAGTTTGGGCTGATTCTCATGAACAATATGAAGCTTTTCACTGAATGAATGGAATGGAGTGCAGGAATAAGAAACATAACGACTACAACAATAATAAGTGCTATTACTGCTATTACTGCTAACAAAAACTAATTAACTGGGATATTACATGTTTGTGTGGGTGCTGTTGTGCCATTGTGTGTTACTGAACAGCGGTGAACAGTATTTTCAGACACGTCAATGACCACTGACTATTGGCATGGATGGCATTGTTTGCAGTGTTCCACTTAATGTCAGTAAGCATAGTGGAAAAGATGTGCTTGTTGTGTACTTTTAACCAAGCATAAAGATTGCTGCGCTTCTTATGTAAGAGCCTCTCAAGGACTTGTATTCTTGAGAAATCTATATTGAAATCAGTCAGGTGAATAGACCACAGACTGTATTGAGACAGCGGGCTGAAAGAAAGGCTTGCTTTGATTAAGCAGCAGCCTTCTGAGTGACTTTGCTTTTAATCTCTATTGAGGAGAAACATTTGGCCCTGACCCTTACAATCATTTCTGCGACTGGACTAATAAATATAAAATCTGCTTGTTGTGGTTTTTCAGGAATGAAACACGGTTATGGACACAATATGCAACCAGGAACAAACCCTCCAAGCATTAATAATAGATTGCATTAAAATAGATCTGAACACTGGTTATCGTCTGCCCCTAGATTTCAAGGCGTGATCACACAGCTGAATACTCCACTTAGAGTATGCACTTAGCCTGAACTCCTGCGAGATAATTCTTGTGTGAACACATCTCCAGGTGACTTATGTTTCTCAAACTACTTTTAAAGTTTCACTTCGCCGCCGCCGCTGTGACAAAGTGGGCTCCTCCACGCCAACGCTGGGGTCTATGGAAGCTTCGATACATATTTTAATACAATCAGGCCGTGGGTAAATCCGTTTGTATAAGTCTGATAAAGTATCTGCCCCAGCTGCCAACCTATTTCCATGACAGTTGTGTAGTATCCAGGGCAAGCATTATACCATTTCAATCAATCAAATCTGACATGCTTTCACTTGAAATGAAGTCAAGTCCTTGAATCGCTTTAATAATGTCATGAAAAACATGAACCAGTTGGGAACTTGCCTGCGTGCTTAACCTCTGAGGAGAAATCCTGCTGCATGTGGATGTCACAAATTGCGGTGGTGGAGAGCTCCGGGGTGTTTTTGCAGCCTTCAGAGCGAATTCATTTTAAGGGGCATATAGATGAAGAGACCATATGCATGAGCGTGTTTACTTGAGATGCGCCACCGCCATGCCAAACACCTTTTTGAAATGAAACACTGTGCCGCTGAGGGGGGGAACTTGTGTGTCGACATTTTCCACAGCTCAATCACATTACGTATTAATATCGCGCTGTGTGATTAAATGCTTGTTTTTGCAGCAAAGACCCCGAATAGGAACAATAACGCTGCTACCTTGGAGGGGAGTCCTGTTATGAGCCTTTTTAAACATTTAGCACTGAAATCCTGGAATCATTCAGGCATTTCCCCCTCTCTCCTTCATTTTTATCCAACAAAGATGAGCTACACCTGCATAATTCCGCTGGCCCTCCGAGATCTTATAAAGAAATTATTCATAAAGCTATTGGCGAACTCCGGCAGCACTGTATAAATCAACAGATAACTCATGTTAAACTAGGGGTGCCGGTGTTCCTGTTGACCTCCTGAGATGGGGATTGATTGGCTGGCATTGTCACGAGACCCGTACTCATCGCAGATTAAACCTTGAGGTGCACGCGGGTAATTACCCAGGATCCCTAGTCATCAAGCTATGTAAATCTCTCGCCAGCTCATTAGAGGGGTTTATTTGAAGAACACTTCTCCTCCTCTACTTTTTTCTCCGCCGGCTTCTTTGCCAAATTTTGCACCTCTGTGTGAAGCTTTGCTGAGGTGTTGATTTTCCATACATGTGAAACTGGAAAATGAGAACAGTGATGTGGAGGGT